>JABVXW010000527.1:0-30185 GCA_013365375.1 Litomosoides brasiliensis | reverse complement strand
TATATGCATGTATAAGTAAACACACACACGCATATCTGCTGCAACATACGTGTAATACATACACTCACGACAACATAAATTTCACGGCACACTCCGACATAAACATCACGCGTAAGCCTTACATAGGCGTATAGTTCGACACTTCCCCACGGCTTCAGTTGCACATACGGATACACCTACGCGAGATAAAGTGCTGGTGTATACGTACGCATCAGCAATACACAACCATACATGCACATAATTACTTGTAAAAGTAAGCGCACAACATTTCACACAAAAACAACCCACAACACCACCAACAACACAACCACCTACCCAATGCCGTCGCAGCCTAAACTGACCTCGCCTACATTATTTACTGCGCGGGCAAGAAAACGCGACCATATGCAACTATCGAACAATTAATCTTCGGTCTACTCGATGCGGAAGCGTAAACTTCGTGCACGGACATTGTTGAGAATTACAAAATTTGAGTTGTAAAATGAGTGTGCTTCATTGTGCCTGTTGTCATTTATTTATTCCAAAATTTATTGCATAAACTTTTGACATCTTACAAGAAATTTTAAATGCCATATTAGTTTTTCCGAAAGAATAATAAGTGGTATAGCGAAGACGAAAGATTGATTAACATCGATATTAAGAGAATTTTTTGTGCGAAATAAAGTTGATGTATTGCGTCATTTTTGGATTAATGATTAGTGGATAACCTTTTGTTATGGTTTTTTTCGTGTAAAGCACATATGTTGTTAATTTCTGTAGCTACAGTTTCATATGGATTAATTCGAATTTCGGAAGTTGTGTTCCCTTCCAAGACTCGTTCAGTTTATTCGAGTTCCTCAGAAAAGTGCTTTAATAATTCTTGGATTATGATACCTACCAAAGCACGTAAAATGTAGTACGACTTAAATTACACAAGTTACTGGCACTTTTTTTAATCCTGAAAGTAAAAGAGAACGCATCCAGTATTTAATAAATTCATCCTACTTCATCGCCTTTTGGAACATTTCGGAAGTCCGAGTCTCAAATCCTGCAGTACCTCGAGAATGCATTCCTAGAAAAGAACACTTATGCAGAAGTAGTGGAATGAGACAGCTCTCGAAAAAAAGATCTGGGGTTTATTTGATTAGAGATAATCCGGGGCTGGTACGACGTGACAGAAAGTGGTGCAACAAAGTGGTGTTAAGGGTGCTTCAGAAAATGGTGGCATTTCTGACACAAGGTCGCTGTGTACGGTGTTTTTACAGTTTGAAATGGCGAGAGAGAAAGGTATTTGTAACCGGAGAAATAGCGATTGATATCGGATGTTACGATAGTTTAACATCCATGAGACATGTAGTATTGACCGTCTCTCCCTATTTTTTTTATGTTCATCTCTATTCTTGTGGCATTTGCGCAAACAATAGAGGTCTTTTAATTTATCTGATAAATGAATTGGAGACAACTTGAGAGGTTTAAAAAGTTGTTGTTAAATCTAAAATTCGAAATGAAACTGTTATGAGACAGAAAATGTCAAAAAATTTTTTGGGAAAATATTTCGAGACAATAGTAAAAAAAAAATAATGATAAGGAAATAGCGCACGTAATAATGAAATACTTCACCAATTTTTAGATCGTAGTGTGATTCACGATGGCGTCCTTCCGAAATCTTAATCGGAAGATTTTGGTACGCTACAATGCGGTTAATCGTAATTCCGTTTGTTCAGAGCTAGTTTGATGCTGTAAAAAGCTAAAATTCAATTGACTTCTCAACTTAAAAATTCTGAAATCTCCTGATTTCGGCAAAATTATGTATATCATTTGGTGGTTTCTATTCCTTGACAAGTATATTTTACAAATGCAACTATATTTCAGTGCGTGTAGTAGATAATATGATCGTCGACCAGCACTTTATCTGTATCAAATTTCGAAATATATTCACAAGCCATTTATCGCTTCCGATAAAACGGAATTTGATCTACAACATCGATTGGTTTTGTCACGTCAAGAAAAGTGAATTTCAGAGGTATTTTTGATTACTTAATGGAAAGTAGCGGTGAACGATCACATGAAATTATCCCATCCTCATCCGATGACATCCTTAATACTCAGCAAACTTCAACAGTATATGCCCGAGCAAAACATGCCTTTAAAGGGCGGAACAATGATGAGGTATCCGTTTTTGTATTGCCGGTTTTCATGCTCTCATCTGTAAATATTGTTTATCGAGCATCCTAATTTTTGTGGCTTTAATTCAAGTAATTGGTCTTTTTATTATGTTTTTATACTTTCCCAAATACATAACACTTGGCGAAGATACGGCTTAAATAGGTAAATATCTCCATTGTGTTTTTTTTCGTAAAGTGAAAATGTGTATATGTTCTAGTTCTAATAAAAAGAAAAGTTTCATCTTTTTGGTATTAATTTTCTTTGCTATAAATTTTTTTTATTATTGTTAGAAGAAGCAAAGATGATGTGGCAGATCCTAATTTTGTTAAAAGCAAAAGTTTTTGGACTGTTGTATAACATGCTTCGATGAATTTTCCAGCTTTCATTCCAAAAAGGTGATATTATCACCGTTACACAGCAAATGGAAGGCGGTTGGTGGGAAGGAACGCTGCATTCCTACACTGGATGGTTTCCATCGAATTACGTCACAATAATTCCAGGATCTGGTACAGATTTTTAGATGGTTTAATCTCGCTCTATTGCTAGGAACCGTATAATTTAATTTTTTACTGTAGAAAGTTGTTAAGTACACAATATTAAATGAAATGGGCGGCGTCAGGAAATTTTAGATTTGAAGGAATTTGTTGCTTGTAATGTGGTTCGAACAAGTCTAAAAGAGCAATTTTTGACAGCAACTATTTCTTCAGAAAAGTTTTTGCGATCTCGAAGTAATGGGCCTACGGTATTAAATGGTGATGGTATGTTATCTAGTCCAATGAAAAAAACACCTATCTTTTCCAGTGACACAAGTCGACAAGCTTATCGAGAACAGGTCTCTTTTGTCTTTTGTTTGAAACATTTAGTTTTACTGAATGTTTTATTTGAGTTACATGGTTCTTACTTCTCTGATTTTACTACTTGGCTAGTGTACTATGCATTTTTGGTAGAGTTCAGTGTTTTTATACTTGTATGTATTTATACTTGTATAGAGCCCAGTGCTTTTATGCTATTTATACTTGTGTTTATACTTTTATACATTAATGCTGCAATATTTAAGGTCTTTATTATAGTTTAAAATATTCTACTGTATTGAAAATTTAGTCAAAATGGCCGAAATCGCCGATAAACATCAACTGTAATATAAATGGTATCAATACTTGCAGTCGACATCAAAAGACCTTAAATATTATTCATTTGAAAAGCTGCTTTTTATATTCTAGTGATACAACTGAGCCGTTCTGTAACAGCACATCGTAAAATGAAGTAACCGTAAGCTACAATTGATAATGTCCATAGCCTAGAGCGCTTTATAAGTTGACTAAGATTTGGTTGCAATTTGTGCGTTTACATTTCTATTTCAGGTGGTGGAAAATTTCCTTGAAGCGGAATTAAAATATGTTGATAGTGTCACAAAACTTAGCGACGATACATTGGCAAAAATCAAAAATTCAAAGAAGTATTTCTTATTATCTTTTTCCACCAACTCGATCTTGTTTTGTACTCGATATTCCCGTGATCAACATTCTTACGAATGCCGTATGCGTTGGGTTATTGATATCTTTCAATAAATGGTGCCGCGGCAGAAAATTTATTTTTAAAAAGAATTGGTATTAGGTATTCGACTCTGATTTCGTGCAAAAACATGAATTTTGTGTTTTTAGGATTTCTGAGAAAGATTTTCAAATTCTTACTGGAAATTTGCAACTTCTCATTACTCATCAGCGCGAATTACTAAAGGATATCAAAGAAGCTGTTGACAAAGATGCAACCAGTGCTCGAATTGGTGGTTTACTACTAAGAGCAGCGCCAAATTTACGACATCTTCTCAGGCTATATTGCCAAAACCATCCAAAGGCAGTGGATTTGATCCTTAGAAATAAGTAAGCATTTTACGAATGATCTTGTTAGATGGAAATTTCTAAAACGAGAGAAAATGACCACAATGTTTATTTTATAGAAGTATAAATGGCCCGCTTAGTGAGCAGGATGGTGAGGGATTTGCTATTAGAAATTAATTAATTGAATCTGGTACCGAGTATGCGGTGTGATTTACAGGGATCTTTATGAAGAGTTACTAAAAGAAATAGATTATCTCCTGAAAGATTTGATATCTGGATTAAGCCATCCATTTCGACATTTGGAAACATACCCGAGTATGCTGAATGAATTAGAGCGTGGTATGCACGAAGCACATCCCGATCGAGGTGATACGCAACGAGCTGCTGCTGTCTTTCGTGATATTGCCGTTTGTTTTATATTTCATTTAAAATGTTGATTTACGTCGTGTTGACCGTCGTTGATGTGTTAACCGAATTTCTTGCCTCTCGTGTACTGAGGCCATGTTTCGGATCATTTAGGGTTCATTGTTACATCACGATTAAGAAGAAATTCCTGCGAACAAAGTAGTTTTTATTCAATTACTTTATTCATGTGAAGTTCGTATGAAGTTATGACCTGCCATCTATGCTTGTTATTGGTATAAATCAGAAAAGTATACGCTCAGTAGGCGATGGAACAATCAACTATAGGTATTATTGAAATTTATTTAGAAATTTATTTTAGAATTACTGCGCAGCTTTACGAAAACAAAAAGAGATGCAGTTGGAATTACTTGCTTCTAGTTCGATTGATGGTTTGCCATCGGAAGAGCTGAAAAAGCTTGGAGAAATTTTATACATGAGTATTGTTTCTGTGGATGATGTAAAGGCTTCCGTAGAAGAAGAACTGTCTTGTGATAGGTAATTTTTTGTTAAGCCTTTAAAAAGATGAAAAAGAGCAGAAAGATTTTGTTTTTATGAAGATTACTGTTTGTTGCTGGGTTTACTGCATCTCAGATTGTGTATCAAGCTGGTAATACAGTACAAATTTTACATACTTTACTGCTGATAAGGATGTTCTTATTCTACTAGTCATTTCGAATTAGTGAAATTTTTGCTCATGTTTTCTCTTTTGTTTCGCGGATATAATCCTTATTTTTTCAGTAGTTAACTAAAAAATTAAATCCAGTAAAGAATATAAGTTGACATAAGCAGACCAGCAACAAATTAGATAAAAGAATGAATGTGCTGGTTCGTTTAATTTCAGGTGTGTAATATTGTTTCCAACGACGATACTTATTCTAGAGGTTACTTCAAATGTAAATTCATATGTGATGAAGAAGAAAATTTCTCTAGACAAGTTGATTTTAAAAAAGGCCGAAAGCAAAACAACGTTAATTCTTTGCAATGGTATTTCTTCAAAATTAACGTCAAAAGTAGATTAATTAGAAATTCGTTGATTAGCACTATATATATCAGAAGATATGCCCGATAATATTTGGTAGATAGCGCCATTACGAGAGGAACGATTTATTAATTTATTCATTTCCTTGTTGCAGCTTGGTATTTGAAGTCGATGCCTATGAATTTTTTAACATTTGATTCTATTTAACTTTTTTTAGTATCAGTTTCTATTAAAGCTGAAAAGCAAGTTTTTTGTGAGTAGTAGGGAATCCAAGTAGGAAAAATGTAAGTTGTATTTTTACAATTAATTTCCGATTTTGAATTTGTTTGGAAAAGAAAGAACGAAAGGAAAATAGCCGTGTTAATTGTTGACAATTTTGTTTTTTAAGCTGATGGTTCATCAGAAATAGCGATGAACTTGTTGTCGAACGATGAACTACAGAGATGGGTAGAAGCGTTCTCATGTTGTACAAATCTAACAGTTACTGACTACTGTTGCGACCTTATCTCTTCCTTTGAACCTCAAAAAATCGATATAAGCAATATGCACAATATGGTTAGCTTCTTTTTGTTTTCTTTTTCAACATTCTAATATGTATTTTTTTACCTGTCAGAGCATAATGTTATAAGACTTGTACTGCATTGGTTCCAAAGTGTGAGCAAAAAGTGCTGCTGCGAAAAACAGTTACGTGACAACTCGTGACAACTTAGGTGTGCTAGTTTTACAACCTAGCTTGCTAAGGTGAAGTTACGAAGTTTGGATCTCAGACCTGACAAATATTTTCATGATGCAAAAATTTGATTTATTATTTGATATTTCAGTTTCTTTTAGTGGAACTTCTGACTTTTTTTGTTATTTTTCACACTGAAGTTCCTGCAATAGTCACGAAGTCAAATTTCCTTCCCTTTATTCTGATGTGAAAATATTTTTGGGAAGACTACAGGATGATTTCCACCGTAGTTTAGAATCTTTTAAATGAGCAGCTCAACTAGCAATGAAAAGAGGCCTTGAATTCATTGAAGTAACGTTTTATATTGCAAATTACGCATTACTGTTATTGATGAATACTTAGATTCAGTGCTTTAGCGTTTATTTTTTTAACTTGTCCCATTCACATTAAGATATTCTAAAAATCCTATTGGACATTCCTATCTCAATACTATCGTATTGAAAGAGTTTTTATCTTTTTTTCAAATAAATTAATTATATCTTTAAGCTGATGTGCTCCAGTACCGTAAAATCTTAATGTCATAAATGTGATATAATTTCATAGTGTACAAGGTTCCATAAGTAAGGTATTTGATGCATACTTGTTTTTGCTTTTTTGGGGCGAGCGTCTAAAATATCTCAGAGCGCATTCAAAATCAGATAAACTTTTCTGCATTGGCTTATCTTCTTATTCGTAACTAAGAAATACTAAACCGGATGTTTCTTCCTTATTTTTCATGATGTTGATGGCAGTAATGATAACGGTGTAATGAATGATGTTAATGACAGCAATAGTCGTAGTAGGCGGTGATATTGATGGTATATGTGTCTGTTACTCATGGAAATATAAGTAGCTGAAGGTTTTTTACCAATAGCTCTTTTCTTTTTTGGCTTTTGTCGTCGATCTTAAGTAGTGCGTGCAAAAAAGTGATACTATAATTTACATAGCAGGTGTTTTTTATTCTTCGTATCTCCATTTTCCCTTTCTGTGTTTTTATATTCAGTAATCTTTTTTTTTCCTTCTAATTTTTTATGAATGATTTATGTTTCTTCATATTGCATGCTTCTTGAACCGTCTTTGCTATTAAATTGCTTTCCTTTGCATTAGCTGGATTATTTCATTTTCCTGAAATTTGTGGCGTAAATTTTAAGACCTAATGACAAACCATCTGCCGAGTTTCATAAGTGCCATTCCAGTTTTATTATGAGAAAAATTTCATGGTTGAAAAAACATGATTTACTTGCATATTTGATTTTTGAAAGCAGAATTTACAAATTTTTGAAGCATCATTAGGCGTATATCTTTCATTTTTGTTCGTTATTAGTTAAAATTTTTTAACTTGAATACTGACTTTAGTAGTTTTTCTGAATATTTTATTACGGATAGACAGAGTTGTTAATGCACAATGTTATTTCTGTCAAATTAGACACTTTTCAGTACTTTTTATCCTCTATTGGCAGAACACATTTCAACGTCCTTTAATGTTCTGTTCGTTCAACAACCTTTGTTTGCTGTATATGTTGTTTTTTCGAGACCAACAGAAATGTTGTATTTCCTCATCTGATCTATCTATATCATTTCCCCACCGTCTTCTATATTCAATTTTTAAAATTTTTGCTACAGTACCTAAGATTCTGCCGATATATATCTTTTGGAATAATTTAGCCAAATGATGTTGAGTTTTGACTGCTTAATTGTATTTTTAGAGGTCATGGTATCAAGAACACTTGCCTCTCTAATTTAACTACTGTATCATTCTAAAAGTGATCGTTTTGCTCAGTTATTGCTACGATATTACGACAACGATGTTGGAGGCTTTTTATTAAATTATCGCTCATAGGGTAGATTTCCAACGATTTATCACATCTCTTCTAAACTACAAAGCAACAGCTCAGGAATTGTCTTTCAATTTGTGGCTGTGCGTGTACATTACTATCATGCCATAGCTGTAGCGATTACCCTCATTGTAAAAAAGTGAAATATTTAATTTTTTTTTCGTTAGTTTGGGAATGAAAAGGTGGAATGCTGACGCAATTTTCCTATAATTTTTTTTTGCTTTTTTAATGATCGCATACTATCACCGCTTAACATCGGGCATAACTTATAAGTGATTTTTAAAATATTAACACATTGGGCAGATTTGGGAGATTGTTGATAGTGATGGGCAAACGAGACGAAAGAAAACGAAAATGTGTGTTGTTTCCCAAGCTGCCAATTTACTGCAGACCTCATTTTAATGTCTTTTTCACCTGAATGTAAAATTGGTATGCGCTTTTTCGTTCCACCAATTTTAAATAGTTGTTTTTTTTTGTAGCATAAAAGTTTCATATTAGCTATTGATGACTGAATATTACAACATCCGAATGTTCGCGAGTGATTCAAGTACCATTTCAGTTGAAGATTGATGTGATTTAAACTAACGAAGAGTCATTTCCTATTTGGATAGAATGTAAAATGACTATTAACGACTGATTCAGCTGGTGGAAAAATTAACAAGTTATTCTTATGTGAGATATCTCATGGAAAACAGTTTGGATAATTTTTTTGGAGGATGTTTTAGAACTTAGATATAGGACGCTATTGTGGATAATAAGTAATTTATAAAGAAGAACTGGGACAGGAAATGTAAAATTATCAGGCCGAACTTTTAATATTAAGTGTAAAAAAAGTTTTTAGAATTGATTTCTCCTCATTTTTACAGTGCTGCGAGCGGGTTTTTTTTCTCTTTTCTAAACAGTGCTTATGTGTGTCTGTTCGATACCTACCTAATTACAATTCTTGTTTTCCATGGTCAATTCGAATGGTTATGAAGCATTAAAGCACTTGACGGATCTCGTTGCTCTTTTTTAAGATTGTTGCTTCACATTATATCATAGCATTATTAGAACAGTTTGTCCAATCATCACATCCATCCTTGTTAATTTCTTTTAGTTTCTTTTTCCTGTGTAAGCTCATTTCAGACCGGCTGTAATTAGAGTGGATAATTGCTTGTCTATGTTGCGCTTACTTCGAACTGTTTTTGATATTATTTTTTCATTAGTCAGAAAAAAGGAGCATTAGCTTATCGCGATGGTATCACCATTTCGCATACACATACATATTTTTTTTCCGATATTTGCTTTCAGCTTGACGTGATAGCACTTTAAGCATAGTCTCAAATTTAAATGCTAATAATACTTTCTGTTGCTGAACTTTTTCTTTATCTTTATGGACAATAGATTCTTAATGTTCAGCAGTTTTCACCTGTTTATACTGATCATTTAATTTCATTTTCAACAACTGAAATATTGAAATTTATCCCCTTTATTAAGATGTTTTTGCAGCATTTTGAATGCATTTCTTTAATTTATTCCAGAAATGGTTATCACTTTTAATTCATTTTCTGAAGCGTTTACTTGATTTTAATTTTTCGCGTAAATGAGTTAGAAACAGAATTTCAAAACTGCAGTAATTCTAACTTTTAAAAATATCCAACACTTTCCTCATAAATTTCAATATGGTATACCTGCAAGTAAATTATTTTATTGCAAGCTTAATACTTCAGTTCTATTTGGCTTGGGGGTCAGTTGCTGATCTTATTTATATTGATTATGCGTATTTCGAATTAAAAAGATCTATGTTCCTGTATATTGAAATTCAAGAAGCATCTCCCCTCCTCGAGATGGTTTTATTTGCTGCGTCGTACTATACAAAAACTGAAATAGTAAAGGAGGAGCACATTTAATGAGTTTAGAAGTTGTTTTAATTCTTATCAGTACCTCAATTGCGTTATCAGTGTTAGTGATGGCATTTAGCTTTCCAGTAATGGTTGGAACTTTTGATATTTGGATGTTTTTGGCAGTGAAATATTGATTGTATATGCTGTTGTTGTAGTTGTTATTTGCAAAGCTAGATTATGTCTAAAGATGTGCGATATATTTAAATGAACATTGTGTGTAGTGGAATGTTCTCATTGACACAATGATCGATGTCGGATAAAAGAAATGGCCTAGCGACTTCAGCATGCTGTTTTCATTGGCTTCATTTTCCATGCTTTGGTACCAGGAATGCAACTAATCATCCTAAACATGTACTTCTTTCTTGTGTTTTAATATGAATCTAGACATTATCATTTGATGGTTGATAATAATCTGCAGAGAATCAGTGAATGTTTCCGATAAGTTGAATTCTAGAGATAGAAGCGGTGAGTTATTAAGTATTGGAACAGAAGGAAGAGGAATGATTTTTCCAGATGACTTACGAAGGTTTCTATTAAAATTATGATCTTTCGTTGCATACTACGCTCTTAAAAAATTTGGCGGAATTGTGCACTAATTTATCAACTAATTTACTAAAAGATTGCAAGTAGGCACCTTTGATTCACCAAAATTTCGGAAGAAATGACGTTTTTTAAATGTACGTAAGTGATAGTAACCTATATCTATTGCTGTTATTACTTTAGTAATAACAGCTCCTAAATTTTCCATTTATTTCTTTGAGTGGCTGCGAATTTTTAGTTTTATTGTTGCTTTTTACTTTTTGTTTTAATTCTACTTTTAACCTGGTTGAGGTATACTAAACTGTTTGAATTGATGAGCAGTTTGTCTTCGATATTCCATTTTAATTCTTCGAGATATAGGTAAGTTTTCATTGGCGTAGTAGAATGAAACGATTCAACGATCAATCTAAAGAAGTATGAACAAAAAAGTTGCAATTGTAGCCATTTAATAATGATAGTCTAAACAAATTTTTACGTGTTAAATGGTGAATTTTTCAATTGGCGGAGGGTAGCAGTAGCAGTACTAATTGGATGACAAAGCAAGGAAACTGATAATCATTTTTTAGCAGCTCCTTTTTTTCAGGCTGAAATATCACCCCTTCGTAAGGCAGAAATATCACAGCTACCGGCAGCAATTAAAGCAGATAATGCTAAGCGAAATGCGTAAGTTCCATTTTTTTTGTAATGTTATATTTTACCGTTTTAGAGTCATTCTTTTTGTTTTGTTGAAGTGATAACTGATTTTTCATTGTGTCATTGGTAGTTTTAGAAAATCAATTTTCACGTCATCGTCAACAGCGTAGTTTCTCAAAGACTTTTTTCCCATTTTCTTTTTTTCTGTGAATCTCCAAAGTAATTTATTCATGTCGATTCTATTTCGCTTTTCTCATCATTTTCCAATTTTGATTGTTCTTTTCCGCTTTTTTCGATTACTTTTTTTTTCAGCTTCCGATAATTACCTTAGTTACAATCGCTGGTTTTATTTTAAATGTATTAGAGTGCTCTAAATTTTCTTACCAATTCGCGTACTTTTAGTTATACCTTTGCCATAACAGGTCGCAGTTGCTTGAACCTTGAATATCACAACATTTTCATTCTATTTCCTGACACAAATTTTCATGTAATTTACATAATTTTTGTTTATTGTCATTTTCTAATTCACCATTATTATGCTGTTTTGTTCTTTTAAATATTGCATAGATTTTCGTTTCATCTATAACTTGTCTTTTTTATCTCGAAATTCAACTCACTACAGTTTATGAATGTTTTCAAAGAATTAGTACCTGAGTTGACTTGTCATTCACATTCTGCATCAGATTTTTTAATCGATAATTTTAAATTTTATACAATTTTTTGATATCCGAGAAATGAAATGTTACAGACTTCCGCCAGGTTTACGATTTGATCATAAACTGGAAATGGTGCTACCCGTGGGGATTAACGGAAATGAAAGCACAAAAGATCCGTTTTCAAAACAAACCAAAATGTATTCTGGATATTGTTTACGACCATTTCCAGCCTCTCGAGGCAATTATGCCGTTGATTACTCTAGGAAAGCAAACATCAAATTACGAAAAGAGAGTTCGTCGTTTTTTTTATTTGAAATTTAATCTCAATAACAAATTCATTGTTCAATGTTCATAATGAAGTCTGTCGAGTTTCTATTTGTTTCCTTATAAATGTCAATATTACTATTTTTTAAAAGCATTTTTTTATTTAGTATCTCAAGGTGATCAGGAAGATGCATTTTTGTTGCATATCGTAGAAGGTTATAGTTCAACAGCGTTACCATTAAAACGTGCTGGAAATGGAACGCAGTCTTTATTCGTCCACGAATACGATGCACCGCAGTTAATTGTTGCTGAAAATGAAAAAATGTTTGTGGAGGAAATGATCGGTGATCAAGTGGTAGTCAAAGAAAAGTAAGTAATGGGATAACAAAAATTAGGAGAACGATTTCTTGTGTGCCTTCAATCCGTGAAAACTGAGACTGAATGGTGAGGTGAATATAGTATGATTACACGCTGCAATGTCTTTCATCATTCTCCCGGAAAGCAACAGTGGCTCTTTGTCAATGATTCTTTCAGTTTAACACATCGATGATTCAAGTAATCTAATAATAGTTCTGCAAAATGTGATCATATATATCGTTAGGTCTGAAGCTTGCATTATCCTTGCTTTGTTTAGAAAAAGTAAATGTGTGGGTAGTCTTAAAAATGAATCAAAATGTCTGATTAATATTTGAAATAAATAGATACGAAATACTGAGACTCTTACCGTTAGTTATAGTCCTGCAGCGAACTAGCCATGTTCTTTTTAAAAATTTTACTTTTAAATTTTTTAAGGCATAAAGTTTATTTCTATTATATTATTAATTGTAACATAGAAGGTGTTTGTTTGAATTCTTGCAGAAGGTTTAAATTTTTGATGTTTGAATTTTTGCAGAAGTCTTGTCGATACAGTGTATGCCTTAAGAGATCAACTTAACAATGTACAAAAGGTAAGTTTACGTTTTTTTTGAAATTAATTTTGTTGGTTCATCTAGCTAAATGCAGATGGGAAATATTTCTTTCCAATGAAATGTTAAAAAACTTTTAAGCTTAATTTTTCTTACAGGAATTACTTCAATTAAATAAAACAGTTGACCGAGAACAAAAGTCACGGCGTCGTCTAGAAGAAATGGTAAGACGGCTAAGTCAGCAATTACAACAGCAGCAGCAACAGGGACAGAAAGTTTCAGCAAATTTAACTTCCAAAACATCGTTATCAGCACGTGATTGATAAAGTGTCAATAGTAATCAAATTTTTTGATAAATATGAATGCAAAATATTCTTGAAATGTTTGAATGAATGGTAATATAACACGTTACATTTGATTAGGCATGCTTAACGTTGTTTTTTAAATTTCATCGCTTTTGTTGTTTGTAGTTAGATATTTTATTTCATCTCGCGTATGATTATGGCTCAGCTGGTGCTCACAATAATAAATATACTGCGAATTAGCAATTTTTTTGGAAGAAGGAAGGTTATAAAGATTCCTCTGTTGAGTTTTTTATTTCATTCAGGTTATTGCTGAAACTATGCATACATAATGAAATTACTATGTTGTATGCGTACATTTTTACTGCTCTCTTCTTGTCAGAAAGAAATATATATCGTTTGGCTTTTTTTCTCTCAGTTATTTTATTATTTCTTCGGTTTTTTCTCATTCCTTATAATACAGGCGATAAATCTTTCTAATGTATTGATATATGTATTGCTGCTTGCTGTGATTTTAATTTATATAATTTGCTCCTTTTTATGCAAATAATATAATTATTTTCATCATTGGTGCAATTATGCTTTTGTTTTTGATATTTATTACTTTATATATGTTGTGTTAACCAAAGGAAGAAAGAAAATGCGTGCAACAGATAATTGCAAAATTAAACTACGTATTTCACTATCCCTTCAATGCTTTTTTATTTCATCTGACATGAAAGAAGTGGGATGAAATTTAGTTACTTGAATTAAGCCACTTTTTCCTCCTTAATTCCTTGGTTTCAGTTTAAAGTTTGCAATTAATGTTCCCGTCGAATCGTAATTCCCTTACAAGCAAAGTTTTTCTCGGCACTTTTATTAGTTGTTCATTTTATTCCTTGCACACAATGATTATTCATGCATTAAGTTTTATGTATTGCTAATTTTTCTCATCATTCATTTCCTTCAAACTTTTAGTCAATTATTTTAGGTTGAAAGTTTCCGTATGTTGTTATTTCAATATGAAACAATGTAAAATCATTCCCAGAAGTTTTCTACATGATATTATGGAAGTATGGAAAAATTTAATTAGCAAATAAGTAATTTGATATTCAAATGGTCTTTTTGTTGAACTGTGCTTTATTTCTTTTGTCGAATTTATTTTATCGATGTGTGTAGTTTTTTATTTTGTTTAGGTGCTTCAATTGTTTATATTTCTTAAATTGTAATATACTCTATGTTCTAGTAGGAAAATTACTAGATGAGTGGACCTTATTGGAAAGTGAATTATTTGAGAGTGAAAATTTTTATTTGATTATGATAGGTATTATGAAATGAGTGAAATTTTGATACTTAATGGAAGAGGAAAATGACTTAAAAGATTTCTACCGATTATGTATTTTACATTTACCATTATATTTGTTGTGGTAAGTATCAAAACATTAGCAGATATATGATTAGTTGAACATTTGCAATTCATTTCATTTCATTTTATAGTTTGAGATGAAGTTTATTGCTGTATGTTGAGGTGCCTTAGTATTCTGTTAATTTTAATCATAAATTTATTTGTTGCAATGGATCAGATGTTTTTTAATGCAAAAAATGAATGAGTGCTACAATGTGATCTGCATTTTATTGTTACATTTGATGAGAAATGAAATTATCAGGAGAGTATATCACGTGCTGGATGACGTGATTTTTACGTTGAAGGATATCAGCTTTAAATCTGATTTTTATTTTTTCTTCTCTTGTTTTATAAAATCATTATTATTAGCTTTTAGTTGGAATGTGAGTGAGTAGTGTTTAGAGTTGTGGAGTTTTCACTATTCGTACATCTTGAAATCAAAGTTTCATAATCATTTAATTTAATTGAAGTCAGGTAATTTAATTCGTTAATGGGACAAAATTGATTCAATTCCCCTATAACATACCATTTTCCTTCAGTTATTTCACTTTTTTTTTCAATGGCTTCGATCGGTTGTTACAGCATCAATCAGTGTCACAGGATTCCGACTGTATTTTTACTATTCCGCAGTGCAGGAAATGCTCACATTTCGCCTCAACGATACCGTAAATCCTTCCTTCTTCTGAGTATTTTTTCTTATAAAATTCATTTATACCCACTAATTTTAGTGCTTTAAATTTTTCAATTTTTATTTTTAAACAAATAGATTGTGGAAAATGATTTCTCTAATTGCCAAGCAGTATTATTTACATTAAGTGAAATGATTAGCTCTTATCAAACCCATTCATTACATTATCATAAAGCATTTGGTTTGTATATAACACCATTTAGAGCGCTTTTTTTCTTTATTTTATTTACTCTTTACTTTACCTTTTCAAAATTTTCATAGTGCTAACATATTTCTCTATATTTTTATTTTGCAGTAACTTATTGCTTTGGATATAAAGTTTTTCTATTCCTTATAATTATCATCTTCAGTAAATAGTAGTAATTTTTTGGAGAAAGAAAAGGTTGAAATAGAAAACGATTTGATTATTCTAAATTGTTTGATGAATGAAAGATGACCGAAATAATGCTCCTAACCTGTTTCCTTTCATTGCACAACAGAAACGTAGTAAAATTTGCTAGTGGAAAATTAAATGCTGCGAGGGCAAGAATAGGTAAATATTAGAACAGTTATTAGGATAATTGTCATTTAATAATTACTAATTGCAAATTGTTTGCAAGAATTAATTATATTCAATTTTAGCTTCTTTTTTTTTCCGAGAAATTTGAAATGAAAAGATTAAAAAATACTTTGTTTAAAATATTTTTATTTAATGAGAAAAAAATGAAGAAAATTCGCAATAAATAACCTTGCAAAATTTTCGGTTAATTTATCTTCTTTCTCTTTTTTTCGGAATGGTGAAATGGGAGTTCCTTCTTTTTTTTTTATGGTGAACACAGATCGCTGTTGTATTCGTTGAAAGTCATGTTTTCTTTTTTTTTAAAACATTCTTTTGTTTCGTTCATTTAATTATTCATTGCTTCTTTTTTGAATATTTGATCAGTTCAAATTGATCAGTTCTCTTTCGCTATGAGCAGCACTGCTAGATGTTTTCAATTTTTCTGTTTGATCATAATCGATTTGTTTAACTGTTCAGAGTGTAGGAAGTATCCAGCTGAAATTGTCCGATCATTTCATTCAACTATTTCCTTATGGCAGCATAATCGTCCTAAACGTCTTGAGATGAAATTGAATGAAAATAGCAAAATTGCAATCAATTCTTCAAAATATCCACTTGCTCGAAAAGATAATTCAATTGTGGATGATTTTCACGGCACTAAGGTTTGTTTGTAAAGTTTAGAAGTATTCTCTATGATTAGATAATTTTTTGGTATGAATTATTTTACGGTGAAAATGATGTTAGTTTTGTTTCGAAACTTTTAAATTTTTTCAACTTGAAGAATTGAATTTCACTGTTTGTTGCAGCATTAATACTCAGTTAAATGTTGCTACCCTTAATGTTTCTATTATTAATGTATTAAAATGCTGTTGCGAATTGTTTTCATTTGATATTGGAAACAGTTTAAACTGATTATTAATGCTGCAATAAATTCAAAGAATACTGGAATATCATCCTTATCATTTAAATCTAAGATGAATTCGTTTATCGGCACAGTTTTTTTCTCTTTTCCTCCTCCGTTTTTTCTATGGAATTTTATATAATTTTAGTAATGAATTTGTAGGTCTTAATAGGGAAGTCGGTTGAAAACTAATCTAAATTTTATCGCAATTACGGAATACATCAAATACATTTTTGGTGCTACTGATCCGAATTTATCAACATTGATGTTTCCCCTGATTCTGTCAAACTATAGTTCAAAATTCTCATTCACAAATGAAAACTTTCTCTTCTTGAAATCTGAAATGATTGTGGTTTCTGGATGATTAATCGATTGCAGGTAGCAGATCCCTATCGATGGCTCGAAGATCCAGATCTGGATGAAACAAAGGAATTTGTCGAACAGCTGAATTCAGTCTCTCGGCCATTTATTGCAAGTTCACCTTATAGAGAGAAACTCCGGAAAAGGTAGGAATTGGTAACAAAACAGACTTTTCTCGTGCAAAAAATAGAAAAAAAATTTAAAATAAAAAAATTTAAATAGACATTTGGACATTTCTGTCGTATTTGATTTAGTAAAGTTAATTCCAGATTGACAGAACTTTGGGATTATGAGAAATTTGGTTGTACTACCAAAAGAGGTGATTATTACTATTATTACCACAATTCAGGATTACAGAACCAAAGGTACGTGATTGGATTTCCTTATAATTTTTTAATCAATTCTCATGGCAAGGTTTTAAGCGGTGTGGAAATTCTCAACATTTTAGTGACAATTGTTGTAATACTTATTCTGAAGTTAATTCTCAATAAATAAAAACTTAAGAAAGTCTCATTCCACTAATCTTGAAGGGTACCATTCCTTGAGTTTACGACTAACACTTTCATTTTAAATTGTATGATCCAAACATCCGAAAAAAGTTTTATGATGCATTATCGACCAAGAAAAGCATGGTTGAGTATGAAAGTGAGTGATGAACAGTTAACTCCCGTATGCATTATATTCTTTTACTTACTTTTTTCATATTTCAATGATTATGAATATTGTTGTTATTTAGCGTTTTGTATCGCCAGAAAACATTGCTTGATGAAAGTGAAGTGTTTCTTGATCCGAACAAACTGTCCGAAGATGGTACTACTGCTATACGTTGTGAATGTTTCTCCCGTGATGGTTCCTTATTTGCATATGGTCTTTCAGAAAAAGGTAGTGACTGGATGACATTAAAGGTGAAATTTTCGAATTTCTTTACAAAATTTCTGTAAATAACTTTCTAATCGCATGGTGAAATCTTGTAATTTGATCTTTTAAAACTTGATGGCAAGACCATAACCAAATCAGCGATGATCAGCAGATGATAGTTTATAAAAAAAAAACACACCTTGTCTGCTAAAGTGTAGATTTTTATCTTTGGGTTACTGAATAGTTTCGTAGTATACATTAACTCGACACTTATTACAAATTTCAGACTTAAATTCTTGAAAATTCGCGGAACTGTAAAAGACTGGACTATTTTTTATTTTCGAATTCCTTATGTTTAAGCACCTATTTGAATAGCTTTGGATGAATTGTTTATAAAATGTTTTTTTAATCCTTAAAATTAATTGCTGTAATGTATGGATTTTTTTCAGTTTAAAAAATCTGATGGTACTGATTTGAATGATACAGTAGTAGGCGTTAAACACAGCAACTTAGATTGGTTAATCGATAACAGTGGCGTTTTTTATTCGGTATATATGCTTTTTAATTCTATTTGCAGTTTTAATATTGTTGGAACTGAAAATACTTTTTTAATTCTTTCTCAATTTCAGAAGTACCCTGAACATAAAAGTGCACTAGAAGGGTCGTCGACGGAAAAACACGAATACCATTCACTGTATTTCCACAAATTAGGTACTCCTCAGAGTGATGATGTTTTGGTCGCCGATTTCCGATCTCACCCCGAATATATGTGGTTTGTTTTTTGTATGCCTATTTGCCTTAGCATTTTCGTCACTCTGAAGGAATTAGGCAATAATATTTTCCTTTGCTGTGATATTATCGGTAGTGGAAAAATATATTAATAGACAGGAAGTTCATAGGTGCAACATAGTTTATGAAGAAATAAATTCGTTATTGTTAGAAGTTTATAAATATTTGACAGCTTTGATTTACTTGGAATTTTGAATTATATATCTTTTTATTTTACTTTTAATAGTTCTGGTAGCGTAACGGAAGATGGACGTTATCTAATAGTAGATGTCAGTCGAGGCTGTGATCCCTATAATATGCTTTACTATTATGATGTTCAAGAAGCCCAGCAAAAAATTACGGGCAAAGTATCGTTGAAGCCATTGTTCGATAAATTAGATGCGAAGTATGAAGTAAGTGTGTTCCATCGAATTCATAATGATAACAATTGCAGCATTCTAATTGTCCATAACTTTGATATTCGCAGCAATACTTGTAAATATTTAAAAGCTAGGTACAGTTAGCTATCCACTGTTCTGGCAACATCCGATTCAACCTGTAAAACATCTGTTCCTAAAATTTCCTAGCTTTCATTAACACTTGAAATATCACCGAAGCATATTTGAACACAGTCGTAATGGCTGAATAGGCTTGAAACTGCTGAATCAAACATTCTTTCAGTTCATTGATAATGAAGGCGATACAGCTTTAATTCTAACGAATCACAACGCTCCATTGTTCAAACTAATAAGAGTGAAAATGTCAACAGCTACTGAACCTTCTTCATGGGAAACGGTTATTCCAGAAGACAAAAAGAACACGTTAGAGTGGGTGGCAAATGTTGGTGGGGATCGTTTGGTGGTTTCATACATAGAAGATGTTAAGGTATTATGAAATTTCTTCATAATTCTACAAAGTGATTTACTTAGGGTTTCTTTTTTAGTAGTGACTATTTGGAGTTTATGCATTTTACTTTCAAATACCAGATTTTATTATTAGTTTTTTCCGAAAATTTTTTTTCTTACAAAAATGTTCCTGAGTAGAATAACAGCAGCAGAATAAACTATATGTATATTTCTTGTTGCAGAATAAACTATATGTATATTCTCCAAAAACGGACCAGCGTTTGTATGAAATACCATTGGAAACAGGAACAATATCGTCATTTTTTGGTCGTAAAGATCATACAGAGATGTTTCTGCGATTTGATTCATTTCTTACTCCAGGTGTCATCTACTATGTCAATTTCAAGGGCATAGAACCATCACATCAAGTTAAGCTGAAGGTTTGGGTATTCTAATTTTCTGATTTTATTAGTAATGAATTTATTATCATCAGAATCGGTGCAACTCATTTTTGTAATTGCGTCAGTATTAATTACGTCTTGACAAAATTTCGATAGCTTCTTTCTTTAGCCTATTTTGTGTAATCACTTTTCAATATTAGAAAGGGTTTGAGTCGATCGGTCTTGTCATATTCGCTTAGAGTTTTCAAGAGCATCACCGCGCTTTTTTTTACCATCATGTCACTGTTGCACCACAATGTTGTGCCAAGTTGGTAGTTTATGATGGCTAATGTATTTTAAAAAAGTGTATATTTTTTCTAATAAAAATTTGTGCAAGATATAGAAATTTTAGGAAATTCGGCGAATCAAGGCAAAAGGCATAGATACGAGCAAATTTACCGTAAAACAAGTTTTTTGTGACAGCAAAGATGGGACAAAGGTTAGTCTGGTGATTTTAAAGAAGCTATGGATTAAAACAGAATCATAATAATGTTGATTTGAAAAACTGTTGTCAGAATAGTGAAGTTATCAGCATCAGATGTGGTGACAAACTGACAACTCAAATGTGATAACAATCACAGTTGGAAAGCCATTAATATTTCAGTAGCGGTCGTTGTTCTGATGATAATGACCCTGTTAGAAACATCTGAAATAAACTTATTGAAAGCTTCTAGGTGCCGCTATATATTATCCACAACAAAGATTTGGAATTGAATGGAAATACTCCGACCTTACTTTATGGATATGGCGGATTTAACGTTGCTGAAATGCCATACTTTTCCGTTTCGCGTATGTTATTCCTGGATAACTTCAAGGGTGTTTTTGTTTTGGCTAATTTACGTGGAGGAAGGTAAATCTAATTTCAATACATTACATTCTTATATTATTTAGTAGTTGTAGCATTCACTCAATTTTCTATTCAATACATGGACTGAAACATCTTCAACTTCATATTGATGTTAACATATTTAATTGTTCGTCTGAAGTACTATCACATGCAATTTTTGGAGTTGCTGGTGTTATAATTTCTGCAATATACTATTGAGGAAAGTGAGTCAGATGTATCTTTTGTACGTTACAGTGAATATGGTGAAAAGTGGCATGAAGGTGGAATGAGAGAACGAAAGCAAAATGTCTTTGATGACTTTATAGCTGCTGCTGAATATCTTATCAGTAATAATTACACATCCTCAACAAGGTCAGAATTAGCTGTTCATAAAATTCACTTTATTTTTGCATGGATTTATCAAGTTTTAGAAAAATTAATAAGGCAATAATTATTACTTTTTCTAAAAAAAGAAAGTCATGTTACTTCTCGGAAAAGTTTAAAAGCTCCTCAATATGGACTGTAATATGACATGCTAGGGATTTTTTTTTACAATGCATGCAATGTTTTTATTAACTTCATCGTATGATCTTTTGGATTTTGAAATTTTGAAATTTTACTTCAGATTAGCTATACGTGGTGGCTCAAATGGTGGCTTATTAGTTGCTGCGGTTTCGCAACAACGTCCAGACCTTTTTGGTGCTGTTGTGAACCAAGTGGGGTATGCTTAAATTTAATATACATTGGCAATTTGAATACTATATTCCTCACGTAGTTATAACTTTAAAATTGTATAATGAACTGCGCAAAAGCAGACATTATTCACTGTTATGAATGACGAAGGTGAAAAGTAGATGCTCGTAATGAAATTTTTGATACATTTTTTGGAGAGATTAAATTATAGCTGGGACAAAATAGTTGGGAAAGACAGCTAATGGATAAGTGGCCTTTTAAAAAAACTCAAAGACAATAGATTGTGATTGTTATTTTTGTTATTACTGTGCGGTTTTTCCAGTGTGCTTGATATGTTGCGATATCATAAATTTACTATTGGTAGCGCATGGATACCGGAGTATGGTGATCCTACTAAAGCATCTGATTTTGAATTCATTTACAAGTACACAAATTTCTTTCAGTTTTGATATCTCCTTTCCTATTTTTTTGTATATGTCACAATTTTGAAGTTTTGCACCAGTTTGGCATTGATACCACAATTTTTACTCAACCTTTAGCTTTAGACTCATCATGTGTACTTCGTTTAAAATTGAAATAATTCTTTAAATTCGTCAGCTGAAGTCAGGTATTTTTATACTGTTGTGGAAATCATTTATTTACGTTTATCAACTTTCCTGTCATAAATCAGAGTTTTGTGTTTATATAAGTTATTTACGAGTTCCTTTGCATTTTTTTTACAAGTCTTCATTACAATTTTTAACTGATTTTTTCAGCATAGAAAAATGTTATATTTTATGTTTAATTTCTAGATATTCCCCACTCCACAATATTGAAATTCCGAATAAAGGCTACCAGTGGCCATCTACGATGCTTACGACAGCTGATCACGATGATCGTGTAGTACCTTCACATTCCCTGAAATATATGGCCCGCTTATACGAAGCTGCTCAATCTGCCAATTGTTTTCAGAAAAAGCCGCTCATTATACGAGTGGATGTGAAAGCAGGCCATGGCTCTGGTAAGCCAACAAGCAAACTTGTAAGTTGGTTCTTATTATTTTCAATATCAAGGATGGCACTTGGTGCATTTCATGTATAAATAATGCTTTGAAGAAATCCTAGCATATTTTTTGATGCAATATTTTTAAGTCGAAACAAATTCAGGTAACAAGAGAAGGTGAAGATTAAAACAGGCAGACTATAATCATGTACTGTTTATTGAGAATGCAGAGGATACTGTAGTGGCTGAAAGTAGTCAAATCATAGAGCTTCTTAGAATTGAAATTTTGCTTCTAATTTTAGATTGACGAGACAGTGGATGTGTATTGCTTTCTGCAAAGAGTATTAGATCTGAAATGGTATGAAAGTGAATGAAATTTGAATTTAATGTACCAGCTGTTTTTATATTTATCTTTTCGAAATCCTTTATGTTACTTTTAGTCCCATACTGTCATCTCTATTGTTGTTTTAAATCCTGTCATCTATTTATATATGATTATATGGTCCTTTTGGTTTTTAATTTTGTCTTTCCTTTTAAATTAAATTATTTTTAATCCAAATTTATCTCAGACTTTCTTTGATTACCTGATTTTCTACTTTCATGTCCTTGGATCTTCTAACCGAATTATTTATATCATTTACAAATGGATGTTAATTTTCTCAGTCGTTTTCGTTCTTAACACTTGTTAATTGCGCTTTGTCACATTTGTCAATGTAAATTTAAAATTAAATAGATATTTTGAATTGAACTGTGAACAGTGAATCATGCTGGAATTGCGGTGAAATTTATCAAAAATTTGCTGATATAATGATCCATTTACAAAAGTTTTTGAATAAAATGTGCCTACAATGGTTTCTTTCAAAAGACCAAACAAATTAATACGTTTTGGAAGAAATTTGAAAAGAAACGAAGAAAATGAAACGGTGTGAAATGATATAAAAACATAGATGAACTTATATCGAATAGTGAACAATTGACTTAAAGGGAGTACGACAAGGAGTCGCTTGGATCGATTGTTGTTAATCTGATGATACCACTATGGAGTAAAATTTAAGAAAAAATGATTAGAAGACAGTGATAAAATAATCCTCCTAATAACACAAGTTGCTTTAGTGTTATCAATTTAAATTTAATTGCCACTAATTTGAAACTTCAGAAAATTTATACTATATGCGGAATCTAAATACGCACTGATAAAATCGGAATCTTCAAATAAAGATAATTGAAAATTTTCAAATTTAATCAAATTTTTAAATCATTTAACTTAGTTCGTTTTACTTATGATATTCAAAGTTACTGTGTAGTTTTGCTTACAAGTATTGTTGAGTTCCTGCCATAAGTACTGACTTTTTCAGTTTTGAATTTGTTGTATAAATGATTTACGGTAATAAATGAAAAAATGTATTAGTACAATCGAAATTTGAAATTTTTTTCAGCTACTCGGAAGCTTTGTAATATAAATGATTTATGATATTTTCAGAGAAAATTTGAAAGTAAATGAAATTTTCACATTAAATTTGATAATTGTACAGTAACGGTGAATAACACTTTGCATTATATAGAACGATACAGTATCCTCGGAAAGAATCTGTGGTAGTCCCCCCCCCTCCCCCACCTGTCCCCATCCCCTCCACCCCCGAAAAGAATTTGTGTGATAGTCCCCGAGAGAATTTTGCACTGTACAACAATGGCAGAATGATAGGATACTTTTGGAAGTAAAGTGAATGGTAAAAAAGTTATCTAAGAAAGTGTGCATGTAGCGAGAGCAACGATATGCAAATTTTCTGCATTCCCACGAAGCCCTCATCACTCCTCACTTCTTCCTCATTCATTGTGCAACATTCGCTGATCTGAGACGGTCGAGTGAGGTAAGTTCTCTTGAAGTAATTGAGTTGCTTTTGTGTTTATGTGTTAGAGGTGGAGAACGGAAGTAAAGTGAATCTAGACGGATCGAAAACCGGATCCGGAAGATGGGTTGAGGAGAGAACTGAAGAAGAATGGATTGCAAAGAAAGATTTGCGAAATATGATCGAAGAAGAGAGGTAAATCGAGCATGGATTTGGGAGATTTTTAAAGATAAAGGAAGAGGATGATGAAGATGGATGTTGAGAGAGAATTCCAGAAATGGATCGAAAAGAGAGAGAGATTGGGAAGTTGTAACAACGAAAAGGATATAAAAAAGATTTGGAATAAATGAGAAAAAAGAAGATTGAGGAGGCTCCGGAAGATGACCGAAGATTGAAGACATCAAGAACGTCCGGCAGGATTTGATCAAGGAAATCAACTACGAGAAGAAAATCCGAAATGGATGAAGAGGAAGAATTAAAAGCTACGAGGGATTAAAAATGACTCACCGGAAACGGAATATTTTTAGTTACGCAATTTACAATAGTTCTAGCATTAAGTTATTTTGCTTGTTTTTCAGCCTACGACTACGCTTAGTACGTTTCGCCTGAAATTTTCTCTCACCTGGAAACCAATCGTTCAGTGATTCGATCTTTGGAAACCAATCGTTCAGTGATTCGATCTTATTCGTTCCATTGAATAATTCAAAGTTGGAAAAGGCGCTTCTGTGTATTATTGAAGAAGGTATGGATAATTTGAACAATTTATTATTTGACTTTAAAACTTAAACGAAACTAAAAATCGTGAATAGACTACAAGTGAAATATTGCATCATTACAATTTCAGATTTCGTTTCAAAATTCCTATTACCAATTAAAGCATGATATCGTTTTCGAATCAAAAATTTCACGTGGACCCAGCTGATTATCAACATCAAACTTTGGAAGCTCCTGGAGATGATTCGGATGACTGGCAACAACAGTATATTTCGAATGATATTCAAATGCAATGTGAAAGAATTGACTGTATCAAACAACGATTGATGGAATATCAAGTAATTTTACAACGCTTACGTCTGTTACGCTCAGCAAAAAAAGATTCGAAATGTCATCCGAAGCCTAGCATAACGAGAAAAGGACTCAAGAAGAAAGTAAGTTGAGGATATAATTTAATATACTAATTTAAATGACAAAAATGAGTAAGTGCAAATAAAACAGTTATAGCATTTAGAGATTCAGTGAAAATTTAAAAATAATAAACAGTTGTGATAGCTTCTAAAAGATTCAAATTACTAAGTACTAAATTGTAATGTAGCAATTGATAGTTATATTGTATCGGATACTTCTGAAAGTGTTTGGATAATTTTTCAATTGAAATTTTTCAATCAAATATTAAACAATAATAATCTCCTAATTTACGCTGATTGCATATCGAAGCAATAGAGGTTTCTTTACGTCATTTAACACAGTGATATTAAGTGGAAAAGATTTATAAGTAACTAAAAAAACATTCTAAACGTACAGGTAATCATTTATATCATACAGTAGCATTTTATTTTCTTTTTTTTTGTCACATTTCAGCGAGCAAATCCAACAGTTCAACAAAATTTTTCCAATCAACAGCAAAATAATTCCTCTGAGCAATTACGTCATCAACATGAGCATGTAGAACGTGAACGTGAACATGAAGAAGGAAATATGATGAGTAACATAGAAGAGAA
This sequence comes from Litomosoides brasiliensis, assembly GCA_013365375.1. Taxonomy (NCBI): domain Eukaryota; kingdom Metazoa; phylum Nematoda; class Chromadorea; order Rhabditida; family Onchocercidae; genus Litomosoides; species Litomosoides brasiliensis. The sequence continues at coordinate 4,244 of JABVXW010000527.1, read as the reverse complement.
TGCTGAGCAAATGAACGAACCATCTCCTCATTCTCGAAAACGACGACGACTTGGCAGGAAAAATCGTAGAAGGAATTTTGCAGTAAAGAATGCCTTACATGAAAAACGTATTGTTGAAGAGAAACTTCGAGAAGCATTGGAAAAAAATGAAATGGAAGTGAAACATTCTGATAAATTAGAGAAGGATATAGCAAAGCTTAGATATAAAGTTTTTCGATTGCATTTGAAATTGAAGCAGAAAGATCAATTATGCAAAGATGCTAAAGTACGTCTAGCAATACACAGTGAAACAGCATCGTTAGCCTGTCGACAAGTTCGTGACGGAAACAAAAGATTGGCAGAATTAATCGACGAATGTAAACGACTACAGACAGAATATACGAGCGCATGTGTGGAACTAAATAATCTTCGACGATTTAATAATGAAATGGAAATGGAACTAAATCGAATAAAACTGGAAAACTTAAGACATGGTGCGGAAGTACAAAGGTTGAAGCAAGTAATGGAATTTGAAATGACATCACTAGTTCGAATTCTTGACCAGAATCATAATCTTCTCTTGCAAAAGACTGATTTACTTAATTGGTTAGTTTATGAAAATATAAAAAATAGAAAGAGAGTGGAGGAATTGGAAGGATTGAAACAAACTTTAGAGGAGGAAATTCGTAGCACTAATGCAGTACTACAAGCACAACATCAAGAACTACAAGTGTATGAAACCAATCAGAAAATTCGTGAAAAAGGTTTATTGCAAAACAATCATCAATTTACCGCAAATTTTGCTGCACAAAATACCGGACAATTTCAACAAGGTACACCGATGAATTCCGTTTGTAACGATCCCAACTGTCATAATCGAGTTATGTTTACGCTTGAACGAATTGATGTAAGTAATTTTTTTTCTTCATTTTTTCTCTCTTTCTACCTCTCCCCCTCTTTCACTCTCTTTCTAATTTAATCAAAAACAAAAAGAAAAAAATTTCACTTTAAATTGTTGATTTTATTTAGAAAATCGTCATGAAATGGGAAATGATTACATTGATTATTAGTAAATGATAAGATGATAATTTCATAACAATTATCGCCGGTAATTTTTTCAGAAATTTCTTCATATTTTATGCCAACAGCAGTCTCAATTCCCACAAGGAAATGGATTAGACTTACAATTTTTTTATCTTCCAACATACAATGTAACATTTTCATTTTTTCTTTATTTCAAATCAATAAGTAAAAAAGTAATTGAAAAATTTGAAGATATATTTTTGAATTTGTGCATGATTATCACATATGCTTGACTTTAGCACCAGAATGCACCAGTTAATTAGAATGTATTTTACGATTATATTAAATTCGAAATTTTAAAAAATCAAAACGAAAATTTACCGTCCACTCTTTCTCTCTCTCTCTCTCTCTCTCTCCCTTTCTCTCTGCCCTTCTCAAATATGGATCAATCATTTCTGTTGATGTTTCATTCCAATGTATTTCCACAGCAAATGATGAACAATCAAAATCCACCACTAATTAATCAGAATATGCTCGCAGGAGGAATACACCAGAATTTTATATTTCCGAATATACGTAAGTATTAAATTAAACTTACGGTTATGTTTCTTTTTCTCTTTAAATCTTTGGAAGAAAATGTGTAGCCTAATTTTAGATAAGTAGGAACAGATTAATAGAAATTAAGAAAGCATAAATTTATTCGCTTTTTTTTATCCTTCCAGCTTTTTCCTAATATTTCAACAGTACAATTTCAAAAGGATCAAACTCATGCTCCCCTCGCTCACTTTTCCTCTCTCTCTCCCTCTCCCTCACTGAATTTTATTCATTACAAATAGAAAGGAAAAGTGTTACATGTAGATTTTACATATTTTAGAATCTAAATTTAAATTTAATTGTAATATTTTTAGCACCAAATGTGAGTGATGGAGCGGAATTGCCTGGACCGTCGAACCGACCTTATCCTGATCGATCGTATCAAGATGGACAAAATGCTCGATTGGATGGTAATGAGGATGAGGTATAATTAACGGATCTTTTTGAATCTTTGTTTACTATCACTTATCAGTTATCACTTTCTATTAGTTATTTTTCTTTACCTGCAAATATCACTCCAGAAACTTACTCAAACTAAGACTATTCGATGTATTTCACTGTCAAATTATTTAACAATTTAATATATTTAAGCATGAAATTTTATGAATTGTTATTTTACTTTCAGGTAACAGTTCAAATATGCTAAATGTGATCATGCTTCAGAATTGCCTCAATTAGAAGAAATGATATTTTTTTTTACTAAAAAAAATGCAGCCAAAATTTCATCTAGCACTTCTTAAATGTTCACTTTTTTTAATTGATCTTTTTTTTTAAATTACATTTCCTAGCAAACATAAAAAGTGCCAAAACAATTACTCTACGAAATTTTTTTTCTTTCAATAAGTAAGAAAGGATACGAAAGGCTTAGGAAAAGATTAGCATCAAAACATTTCAGTGAGAGTTTTTTTTTCTTGCTTTTTTGCTTTGGAATTATTACAACTCAATAAAATGCTATTTTTCTCCTTCATTCTTAATTAATTTCAAAAACTGTTGTGTTGTAGTAATGAATACAAAAAGATTTTTGCAATTTTTTTTTTCATTTATTAATTGATTTTCAAATTCGATTTATTAATCTAATTTGATTACTTGTCAGTTCAAATTTTTGCTTTCCTTTTTTCATTTAGTAATTGCGTTTCTATTTCTATCAGTAGTCTTTTTCATTCTTTTTTCAATTATTTAGCTGTTCCTTTTTTCTTCAGAGTTTAAATTTTAAAATCGTTTTTGTTCGATTTCATTAATTGTTTGTTAATTCAAATTGTGTCAATTGAAATTATCAAATTTTTTCCTTTCCCCATTGTTAATTACCTCTCAATGCGCACCATTAATCTCTTATCATTGCTACCTTTAGTGTGATTGCTTTCAAATTTGTATTGGTAATTTTTTGCTGCAAACATCAGTTGTAATGACGCAATTTTTAGTAAAAACAAAATTCGTGAAAAAAAAATAAAAAAAATTTTTTAAAAATAAAAAAAAATTTTTAAAAATAAAAAAATTTTTAAAAATAAAAAAAATTTTTTTTTTGCATTTCGTTATTTAATTAAATTTTTTTTAAAAATTTTTTAGCTAATTAAGCAAATGCAAAAAGAGCTATTGCATTCAACTGAAATTAATGAAAAGAAAACATTTAGCTGAAATTTATGCGTATTTTTTTAAACATTTTGTTGTGTTTCTCTAAAATTGTATTTCTTAGCTTTTTTTCAGCAATTTTATTTTTGTTCGTTTTCTTAATGTAAATTTTAATGTTTATGTTAATGAATTTTTTTTCTCTTTTGTTTTTGTTAATTAGCACAAATTAGAAGAGAAGAGAATTATCATTTGTTGCATAAGATGAAATGTGAAGGAAGGGAAAAAGAGTTGTCGAACATAAAGATTAAATATAATTTTGGACCTCTTTTTCCTCCTCTCTCTCTCTCTTGTCATCCTCACCTTCGTCTTCGTCGGAAAACTTTTTTCATTTTTACTTTTTACAAGTTTTCAGTTAATGATTTTAATTGAAAGGTGAGTATTATGTGATGTAGGTGAGGAGGCTATTGTTTTTCACTCTTATCATTTCCTAAAATATCATTTCATAATTTTAATCGAATTTTTATCATTCATTCATTGAATGATGAAATTTGATATTTTTCCGTTAACAAAATTTGTTCCTTCTTTTTTTTTTTAAATTTCACAAATGAATCCTTTGCACTTATTGTAAAATTTATGAAATAAATAAACATCTCAATGAATGAAAGTTTAAAATAAAAAAATTTTAATTTAAAATATCATAAATTTTTAACATTTTCAGTAAATTTGTGGGTTTTTTTTTCTCAGATCGATACGCATCACAGTGTTTTTAACTGATGTATATTTCATTATATGGTAATTTTGAAATTTTTTAATAGAAAAAATTGGGTAAATAAGAAAGGTAAAGAAGAGGAAGGAAAACAATGCAGCAAATAACAGCTGTAAGGTTTGGAATAAAATTAATGATTTAAACGCACATTGATGATGTTGAAGGGTGTAGGATGAATCTACGGAGGTGGTGGAAAATTTCTGTGCCTTTGCATCAACACTTTTAACTATCAAATAACTTTCACTGTATGTTTTCTTTTACATTCTTTTTTTTTTTAAATTACTTTTTCTTACTTATCATAATTTACACGTTTCTT
>JABVXW010000526.1:0-30239 GCA_013365375.1 Litomosoides brasiliensis | reverse complement strand
ATAATAATAATAATAATAATAATAATAATAATAATAATAATAATAATAATAATAATAATAATAATAATAATAATAATAATAATAATAATAATAATATAATAATAATAATAAAATAATAATAAAATAATAATAATAATAATAATAATAGTGGTAATAATAAATAATAATAAAATGATAATACAGGAATATTTACGCATCAAACAATGTACTTCGAATAGTTAGAGTGAAAATAATTAGTATTTATATGAGTTTTGGCGAGAGATAATGGGACAAAATTCAGGAAAATTTCAATTAAACAAACTTTGAAAAGGACAGGTTTTCTTTTTTTTCCTCTTTTCCCATTCAAAATCAAATTTTATTGCAAAATAAGTGTTACTTCTATGCTTAAATCGAAAAGCTAATTAAATGATAAAAGAGGAATAAGAGAATGATGAAGAGTAATCAGAGATTTGAAATTTTAATTTTTGCCTTTTTCTTCTCCTTTATTTGTACTGTAATTTAGTTTGACTTTTTTTTTCTCCTTTTCTGAGACAAACTGTACCAGCAAGGCAACGATAGCAGGGAAGATGAGAAGAGAGAGAGAGAGAGAAAGAGACAGAGACAGAAAAAAAAAGTAAGTTCACATAAAGTGCTTTTAAGAAACTGTAAAAAAGAATTTTAGAGGTTTTGGAGTTTTTTTTTTCACTAAAAAAAATGTCTCATAAACTACTTCATTCAATCGTTCCGTCATATTTTCGTTATTTTTTTTTTAAGGAAAGAAAAAGCTCATTGACATTTTTTTTAATGTAAAAAAAAAGTTTCAATTATCATCAATTTTAATAATTTGCTACTGAATGGATGATGATGATGAAGATGTGGTAGAGGAGGAATGAAGTACTATCAAACAAACAGAGTCTTCCTCTCTTCATTCTCATTCAACAGAACTTGTCAGTTATGAAATGAAATGTAAATTAACAAATTCATTTCATACTGTTAAATTTAAATTGCAACAAAAAAAAAGAAAGAAAATGTACAAATACATAAATTTCCAAAAAGAAAAAATTTAATAATAGCAAAATAATTGGAATTTATATTTTTCTTCTCTCCAAAATATTTTATCATAAAGATGATATAATAGATAAATTTGGAACAAAAAAAAATTTTTTTTGGAAAACTTTTAAATTAAAAATTTAATTTCAGAAACAAAATTTCAAACAAAAAAAAAACTCACATGTAAAATAGTACGAAAGAAAATTGTGCGCAAATTTTAACATTAATTTCATTTAAGGAACTTTTTTTTACTAATTTTTCTCATTTTGTGGAAAAATTGTTGATAATAATTTTTTTTTTGCCCAAATGATTGTTTTATTTTGCTGTGAATGAAATTTTTATCACAAAAATTTCATAAAAATTAAAATCGAAATTAAAATTTGAGGAAAAAAAAAACGAAAATTTGATCGAGCAGGTAGTGAAGGAGTAAATAAAAATAAGAAATAGTGGACAGGATCAAAAAACTTTGTCCTATCTCAAGTGTGCAACTGATAATATGAACATCAAATGTCACAAGAAAAATACACACACACATACATTACAAAACAAGTAGTTGTTGTAATGAAACAAGATTTTTTTTTTATTTCTATACACACACACACACACACACACACACACACACACACACACACACACACACACACACACACACACACACACACACACACACACACACACACACACACACGAGGAAGAGGAAGAAAAAAAGAGATGAATTGAGATAAAGCATTGTTTTAAATTGTCGTTTTTTTTTTCGTTTGCTAACAACGTATCCTTCATTGTTTCGCTGCAACAAAATGATATTTGAAATAAATTTAAAAAAAAAGTATACATATATAGAAGAATGAAACTAACCTGAATATGGTTGATTGCATTCTGAAAAAATGTGATAAAACGATATGAAATGATATGATAATAATAGATTTAATGTAAAATGAAGTGTCTAGCGTTACAGGTAGTAAATGCTGTAAATAAAATTTACACAAAATTTCATCAATGTTAGGTATGTTTGTGTTTTTTTTCGCAATATTTTCTGCAATAATTCATTCATTTTGTTTAAATTTCAAATTAACAACATTTTAATGAAATTTTTGAAATGTTTTATTTCAAATTTTCTCAATATTTTTGTAAAAAATAATATGTATGTATACACAGATGATTAAAAAAGATTAATATTAATTAATTAGGCATTTTTTGAATGGAAGAGAAAAAGTTACTGGTATATTTCAGTTAAAGAAGACTTATTGCACAGTTAAATTTAAAGAGAAGATATTTCTGAAACAACGAAATTATTCGTTATCATTGAATAAATTTTATTAGAATTTTGTTTAATTCATAAAAAAAATGTAATAAAATAAATGCTTTTAAAACAAAACAAAAACAAAATACTATCCTTATTTCAATTCCAATTTAAATGCTATATAATTTAAATATTTTAATAAAAATTTGCATCCAAAAATTAAATTTAATATTGAACCATTATATCATCTCCATCAGAACTATTCAAACATCAATTTCAATTACCGTATCATTTTCTATTGTCTAACAAATAATTCATCTATCTAATCATAAAATAGTTTAACTCATTCAACAACACGCTTACTGGTGAGAAGTTATACAGGTATGATAGGACGAAAAATACAATAACAAAGAAATTATATAAAATTAAAATTTACATTGAATTAATTTATAAATTGAAATTTACATTAAATTAATTTATAAATTAGAGTCATTATGGTAGGGAAAACTGTTCACAATTTATTAACTAAAAAAAACGCCTTATTTAATTTTTTTCAAATTTAACAGTATAAGGAAAGATAAGCAACTGCTTAAAACTTATAGATTTGCTTAAAAGCACGATCAGTTATAACCTCGTAGTTCTTCCTTTTCAACCTTTTTTTTTCTCCTTTTATCTTTCCCTCTCTCTCTCTCTCCCTTCCCTCTTTCATTTTTTTTTGTAAATTTAAAATTTGCTGAAATGAAATGAATAGGCTTAGATAAGAGAAGATGGAAAAGAAAAGAAAAGGACAAAGATATACATATATATATCCATTCTTAACAGCAAATGACGCTTTTTTGGAGAAGAAATCTTTTTGTTTTTGAAGAAATATCCAATTTGCACTCATAAAAGGTTAGGAAAATTTTTCAAATTTTATTTGAAATTTTTTAAATTCATTTTGGAGTGCAAATTTAAACAAATATATCAATTTAATTAATTTTCTTTTCATATACTTTTCCCGTCCCTTCCACTGTTCTTTTTCAGTTTCTCTTTTCTAATTTAACCCTTATAGTACGTATAAAACACATGCATTCACTCACGTACGTATAAACACACACACACACCCATATATACAGAATGAAATAATTTTTACGACTGTTGTTTGCCGGAAAAATTCTGAATCCTTTCTACCTATCCTGTCTGTTCTCATTGTCTCACTCTGTCTTTCTCTCTCTCCGCCTCTCTCCTTCCACTTTACTTTTTAAAAAATGGTGTAAATTTTTGCTAACAGTTGTTTGTTTATAGAATTAGTTAACTGTTACTAACAACACACACATACACATACACACACACACACACACACATACACACACACACACACACACACACATACACACACACACACATAATGTATAATAAGTATGAAATGATAAATTAAAAATTTATTAAATTATTCAATTACCCTCATTGTTAGATGTTCCGGAAAAAGAAAAAAATTTTTTTTCACTCTTTTCTTCTTATTTCATTTCTTTTTTTTTGTATTTAAAATTGGATCTTAATTTGACCGAAATTTAAAACAAGTTACAACAGGAAGAGAAGAAAAATTAAGTTCAGGTGTATTGTTCATTTAATTGTGATATTTTCATTCCGTGTGATAAACTGATCAAAATAATCTCTTTAGTGATTTCACTGCATCGTCGTAGTTTGATATGATGTGGAAGAAAGGGAAAGTGGATGGATTGCAAGAGCAAAAGAGTGTGCAAGGTTGTAAGTTAGCTGGATGATCGGAGTGAATTAGCAAAAGTTTATATGATTTATCATTTTAGCATGAAAATCATTGATTTATTATCATCATTGATAAGATTAAAATTACTCGATAAAATTGTTAATTGTTTAAATTTTAGAAAATTAATCTTATTATTGCTTTTTGCAGCATGCTAAAATTAGAATTAATGTGTTAAAGATCATAAATGAATTTGATAAAGTTTATTTACGGATAACAAAATTAATATGACGTAACATATTTGAGTATATGTGTATGATGTACGTATGAAAAATTGTAGATGAAATATAACATCTGATTTAATAATAATTTTTTGGATCATTCAAGATTATTTTGTAAAATACTGATAATAATATTAATAATAATAATTTAAACAATGATAATTTAAATAATAATAAATAATAATAATGAACAATAAGTAATAACAAATAATAATAAATAATAACAATAAATAATAAGTAATAAATAATAATAAATGATATAGCTTAAGTGGTCATTTTAAGGATCATTATTTACCAATAATCCATATTATGTTAAATAATAATAAATAATAATAATGGATAATAAGTAATAACAAATAATAATAAATAATAACAATGAATAATAAGTAATAAATAATAATAAATGATATAGCTTAAGTGGTCATTTTAAGGATCATTATTTACCGACAATCCATATTATGTTATGTAAGAAATCCCAAAATCGTTTCCAAAATTTGCTCTCGTTTTGGAAAGGCGAACAAGTGGGTTCGTATAAATAGGATAGCGGAACATTTTGGCGCAGTAGGAAAACAAGTAACGGTGATCTTCTAATATTTGGAAAAGTTTTCGGAGATGGCGATAATCACCATCACCATCATCATCATCATTACCATCATACCAGTAGCAAAATTACTGAAGATGAGATGGCTCGATACCAGGATAACAACAGCGGGAGGTGACAACGCGACGATGGATGATCGTCATGTTTGGTAGGCAAAACTTTCATACCTTGTTCGTCCCACACCTTCCTCAGTATTATTTATCACTACATTATCAAAGAGTTAACCACTCAACTCATTCTACTCCACACCTTTTTTTTTCTCCCCACCCCCTCTCTTTCTTCATTTCTCATTAACCTCTCTCTCCTTTCTTCTACTCCTCTCTATTTTTTCTATTTCCTTTTTTTTTCTTTTTTTAAATAAAGGAAAGAAATAAAAGAAAAGGAAATGAAAAATGTCCATTAAAGGGAATTACCAAAAAGATATACGTTCAATTGGTAGTTTGTAACAATCATTTGCATGATTATTATTCAAATTTGAAAAACCGGGAAAACGGGCCTATTTTCCGTATGACTTATCATTCGTCGATAATCCTTCAGCTAGTAGGATTTCTGCTTTTATTAATAGCAGAGGGTCGTATCGTCTTCGATAAGCCAACAAAATGGAACAATGCTCCAGGTGACTTTTTGCAACTCATTTTTTCTTTTCCTTTTTTTAAAAGAAAAAAAATTGCTTAGAATTTTGATAATTTTAAAAATTTACCTTTTTTCTTTTCTACCTTAGCTACGTAGCAAAATGTTTGAAGAGAGGAAAATTTTTCCTAATCAAATTTTACTATCATTTCTGAATTTTGCTGTTATATTTTATAAAGCATATTTGCTACTTAATTTTGATGATTAAAATCCTTATGTGGAACTAAATAATTTCTGTAGGTATTATGATAATAACAAAGAATTAATGAGGTGAACTTGAAACAACTATAATTAATTTTCTAGTAATAAACTAACAAAAAGCGAGAAGTATAAAATTATGAATGATTTCTGTTTTAAAACAATTTTTTCTTTATTCTTCGATGAATTTTACAAATTTTTTTGCGTGTGTGTGTGTGTGTGTGTGTGTGTGTGTGTGTGTATGTAATCTTCAAAATTTATCAAATGGAAAATTCAGGTTGGCCGGCAGTAAAAATTCGGTTAACAAAACACGGTGCGGAACAAATAAAATTAGTAGGAATGAAAATTTTAAATGAAGAAATTTCACAATTAAGTGGATTTCAAACGTTGCATTCATTCTCTGAACACGGTAAATACTTCATTTTATTTTCATTTTTTTTAAAAGAAAAGATTATTTAAACTAAGCAAAATTATTTATTTTTTTGATTAATAAAATTTTTCATTATTTTATTTATGTATTATTATAAATGATAGTTTTAGGTGTAGTAGGACAAGTTCAATTATATAATGTCAACGTGTTACGGTATTCACCACCACTATATACATCATTGGAATTTGTTTCACCATCCTACGTTATCCTTCAGATGGATCGAATGGATATTGCGTAAGAATTTTTGTTCCTTCTTTTTTTTTCATTTTTTATATTTAATCTTACAATCAATGGTAACTTTTAGCTAAATGATATAAATAGAGATAATTAATTCTATCTGAAATGCATTAATGGAAAATGTTAAATATGAATTAATTTGATAATTTGTTTAATGAAACGGCTATGAAGGCTTTCCAGATTAATTTACAATCCGATAATCTCATAAATCTTCAAATGATCGGGCAATCCTCATGAATCTTTAGTGAATATTTTATAAATTCAAGAAGCTTCTTTGGATTTAGTTCCAGGTAAAATTCATCACACCACCAACTTGTCCCTTACCATATGTTGGAAAATTATGACTATTTGAAGCAAAATACAATACATTTACAAAAAAAAAAACTAAAATATAAATATTTTATATAAACATGAAGTAATTTCAGTTTAGCTGGGCGATTCGCTGGGACGGTAGCACTGATACCAGTAAGCGGTTCTGTAACAGGTGATTTACGTCAAATGAGCGTTCGATTGCAGACAAAATTCAGTAGAGCTGTTAATGGCTTAATAGAAGTAAAGGTAATTGAATATAATTTTAAAAATTTCAAAAATATATTATTTTATGTGAAGATGGAGATAAGATAAATGTAATAAATCTTATTACAATATATTAAATTCGTATCTCTTTCCACACTTCGTCATCGTCATCCAGTCCTGCCCTATAACTTCTTTATACTTTTTATAAGTTTATTTCAGGTTGTTGGCTGTTCTACTGTCGTTCGTTACAGTCATTTTTCTATCAGTGCTAATGGAGCATTAAATGGTTTCGTAAAAATGATTGAGGTGTGTTCATTCATTAAAATTATTATCACACATCACATAGTAGAATTATTAACGGATGGGCATTTTAAATTAATATTTTAATTTACCAGTTTTAAACTTTAAAAGAAATTTGTTTAGTTTGAAATAAGAAGAGAGAGAGAGAGAGAGAGGGAGGGAGAGAAAAATTTTCATTAACAAATATATGAAAAACAGTTTTTTTTTAATTCCTAACCACTTGCATTTATTTTTGAAAAAAAATCCAATCCAAACTATTAAATTTTTATAATGCTTTCCTAAATGCTACAATTGAATGAGAGATTTTGATTATCGTCGTCATTTTTTGCAACAATTGATTAGACCAATTAGATCAATGATAACATTAGTCACTGATACATTATCAATTGCAGACACGAATAAATGAAGTTATCAGACAGAAAATTCCCAATGTTTTTTGCAGTAGCTTGCAACAAATTATCGAAGATAGCACACCACATCTTTTTCAAGTAATATTTCTTTTTAATTACTTCAAAATATTTAATCATTTTTTCTATGAGAAAAAAAAGGTAAAAAAAGAGGAAATTTAAATTTGAAATTGTAAATTATAACGAATTAATTCATTTTTAAATGAAATATTTTACCGAATAGAATGTATGGACTTTTCAAACTCTTCAAATCTCTTTACCATTCATTTAAGTATCGAAATATAACAATTGATTGTAAAAGTTATATATTTTGTAAATTTGATTCGTTGAAGGGATAAAATGTTGAAAAAAAGTTTTTTTTTTGCTACATACGATAACGTATTAATAATAATTTAACTATGAAAATATGAGGAAAGTGAAAATGCTAATTTAAATATAAAGAAAAATAGAGCTAAACTGAAATGTCACTGTCTGTTACTTCTCGTTATTTTTGCAGCGTTTAGCATTTACAAATTTAAATGATCACTTTTATTCGACTAATTTGGTTGATAATACAATTATAAGTAAACTTCTTCATCGTCTCACTAAAGGCTTATACATCGACAATCGTAACATTGATGATCCGATTGTTACAGCGGATTATTTTGAGACACAACAGAGAGGTTATTTAATTTCTCATTTTAATAATTTAAAAATTTTGTGGAACAAATTTCAAAGTTTTGAGCAAATTTTAAAATTTACTTTATTGATATAAACGCTATTTTTTTGAGTTTGTTTGAGTAAGCTTATAATATAACTCTTGAAAATGGTTGATGATATTTTTAATTTTTACGATGATAGCTTGAAAAGCAGTCCTGATCTTAAAAATTTAATTTAAATCAGTAATATTTTGTTAGCTTAATTTTTTAGCTTGAAACACTTAAAAATCAATCAAGTTTTTTGATTAATCTTTTATCATCATCAATTTTCTTTTTGAAAAAAAAAGACAAAAAGAAAATTTTTTGAGAGTATTTTTAATCGTTATCTTTAAAAGAAAAAAAAAACCGAAAAATTTTTACAGTCAAATAATTGCTAAAATAATTTTGGATTGAATTATAGTTAAAGGAAAATTTGAGGTGAAATCAGGTATGATGATGATAATCGTCCAACACCGTTCAATGCTCCCGCAATGAATACCGGAAATGATTCATCCAGAATGTTGTATTTCTACGGCTCGGAATATTTATTTAATTCACTTCTTTATCATGCATACGAAGGCGATCGTATGATTATTGAGGTAAAGGAAAGAAAAAAGAGAAATAAGAAACGAAAATTGAGCTAATTTTGCTTATTTCATTAAATTAAAATCAAATTAAATTTGAACAAAAGCTGGAATTTTTTATTAAATTTAAATTTCCAATATACGATTAATTTGCTTATTTTCAAAATAACAGATTGATGAAAATAGTTTACCACCGCAATACAAGCCAATCGTTCGAACTAGTTGTGGCAGTTCACAAGGTGATCATCGGAATTTTATATCATCCTTCTGCTTGGGTGTTTTAATACCGGAAATAGCTAATCGTTATCCGAACGCATCATCATCATTCTTACTGTTACCACATCAAGTGCCAGAATTTCGACTTTCCAAAGATACAGGCTCTATTAATCTAAGAAGTTTGTTTTAATTAACTGATTTTTTCTTTTGTCATTTAATTCTTAAATATTTGTTTATTTTTTCTTTCCTACAAATTTAACTTTTCAATGTTTGATATAAACTTGCTAAAAAGATTTTGTTCGGAATTCAATTCTAAATTAAAATTGTATAGAGAGAGCGAGAGAGAGAGAGAGAGAGAGAGAAGATGTATGAAAACGCAATAATAAAAATTTTGATAAAATTTTTGCAGATCGTGTGCTAACATATATAAACGACGGTCGAAGAAAAAAACAAATTATGGTGAGCACAGCGGATCTTCAAGCTGATTTTCGCTTACTTATTGAAGATGAAAAACTTGCCGCCGCTCTAAAAATTAACAAATTTGATATAAGGTAACAGAAATAGCTCAAATTCAACTAAAGTCCCATATTTCATTCAAAAATTAATATAAATCATTTGGCTCAATGCTATTAACAATTGAAATTAATAACAATAATAATGATAATAGTAATGATAAAAATAATCTACAACATAATTAATAATGATAAAAATAATTGGTAATAATAATTAATAATAATGATTAATAACAGCAATAGTGATCGTAACAATAATGATAAAAATAATAATTTACAGTAATAGAAAATAAACAAATCAAAGCAATAATTTTAAATAATTTTTCTACCAAATATTTTAGCAATGATAATAATTTTAAGTGTATAAATTAAAAAATTATTTTACAAAGTAATATATCTATGCTGTCTGTGTGTTTGTTCGTAAATGAAAATGAAGAAATGAATTCATTTTCGATTGCATCGAAGCGCAATTAAAGGGCTTACTAGCAAATCGATTGCGCAGCTTGCTCCGTTAGCTAAAACCTTTTTTGGACCTCAGCTTGTCAAAGCACTGAAAAGAGGCATCCCACTTCCATTAAAGGTTTGATTTGCTTATTTTTTGATCAAAACATTCGAAATGCTTGTGATTTTTTTATTCAACAATAATTTATCTAATCATTTAAAATAATAATATCTTTCCGACAGTAAAATTATTAGTTAAACTTTGTGCTTATTTGACTAAAATTTTTAATTAAAAGATTTTTTATTCTTTTTTTCCAGTGTTAGCACTTGTAAATTTTACATCAAATCATTCCAAAAATGTTCTTCCACATTTTGTTCATTTTAGTTAGGAAGAAAAAAAAAGCATTTTAGTGATAAAAATCAAATTTAACGTTAATTTGAAGATGTGTGGATGTTGTTAGAAACGAAATTGAACAATGAATTCTTTATTTTTCAGGAATATAATTTCTTTAAATTTATTAAAAAATTATATTTACTAATTCTCTTCAAACATACAATTCATTGATGTATGTACTATTCCAATTCCTCCATAATCTAACCATTTCAATTACATAGATAATTTATTACATCAGTTTTTTTTAGGATTCAATTGAATTCGTCAATCCGGAATTAATTATTCATGATAAATTCATCGAAATTGCTACCGATTTTCGTCTAGGTGAGCAAAAATTACGTGAAGAAGTTAAAAAAGCATTTGCTTCAGTATTTCACAAATGAAAATCCCAGTGATAATCATAAATTATGATGATATCAATTTTGACCTTTTTAAGTCGATGATTTTCCATCCCTTTTTCTCTCGCATTGTTTGAAAATGAAAAAATTAAAAAAAAAGAGTCCATAAATTTGTTTAGCAACTATTATTTTGAGCGGGAACAAAAAAAATCAAAAAAAACAATAACAATTAATAATAAATACAAATATTATATTTTCTCAAAATAAAACAAATAGCCCTGTAAATGAAGTAACACATCATTTATTATTATTATTATTGTTATTATTGTTATTATTATGATTATATTATTATTATTATTATTATATTTATTATTATTATTATTATCATTATTATATAATAATATTGTGTAATAATAATATTATTAATAATATTATTAATTATTAACACCATTATTATTATTATATAATAGCATTATTATTATTATATAATAATAATAATTAATAATTATATAATAATAATAATTATTATTATTAATATAATAAATACATTATTGTACTTATTTTATTAATATAATAAATACGTCATTAATATTATATAATAATAACATTATTGATAGCATTATTATTATTATTATTATCATTGTTATTATTAATCATTTATGCTTGTATAATTTGTGATAATAAATGCATTCGAACGTCACAATAATTGTTAAATTAACATTTTACATTTCTTTCTTGTTTATTTTCAATAAAAAAATTCAAATTCTTCGTTCAACATTTTATTCATTTCAAACAAATATACTTTAAATTATTCTATCATAATTTTATTATAGTTTTCTCTTCAGCCTTTTTTTTTCACCCTTTCTTTACTTCAATTATTGTTGATTGCTAAAAAAATTTCAATTTATAAACTTATTTGCAAATTCCAAAGTAGTTCTAAGGTAAGTGCTTTATGAGTTGTATATGATGTAACAGATGAATGCAATTCATTTCTATAGCTTTTATTCTACTTTCAAATTTCTTAATTTTTTTGCGTTATTCAAAAATAGAAGGCATTACTGGAAAAGTCGTATTGAGATCTCTAGAGAGATTAAAAATAATGGAAATTAAAAATAATTAAAAAAGATTAAAAATAATAGAAGAGACCGAATTTTGACTGAAAAGGAAAATTTTTTAAAATATTAACTGGAAGAGAGAATCAAATATTGTATGGTATTTAATGAGGAAGATTATTTTATGCTAAATAAAAAAAAATTCAATCATTCCTCTTTCCTTCCAATTGCATTTCTTTTCCATGTATCTGCATGCACTATGTTATCAGAAAAGGAAAAAAAAACAAGGCAGACTTTAAGTTATTGTAGAAGTTAATATTTTAAAGTTTAACATTTTCAGGTTGTATCATTTTCTGATGAAAATATGCTATCGTTTTTAACTAACAATATTCGCATTAGTTAACTCTTATTTAAAACTATATCGTTCCACAAACTGCTATATGAAATAATGCATTTTGGTAATTTGGGCAAAATTTTTAATAAATTATCAATATTCATACAAAAGATATATGATGAGTACATCTAACGATATTAAAAATTAAATACTTCCCTTCTTTTTGATGAAGTTAACAAGTTGTAAATTGAAATCATTGATTCGACATCTTTACCACTAATATTATGAGACTAAAAAAAGTGGCAGAACAAGCAAAATGAAAATTTAAACATTCAATAGAACAATCACTACTGCTTCGTACTAATTGTTTTGTTTTTAATTGAAACATCGTTACGTGAATAAATCTTTTAACCAAAAATTTCTAACTTGTTTATTTTCATATCATTACCAATGGATGCAGTAAACAAGTTCTAAAATGAAGTCAAGACATACGATGAAGTTCTCTTATTTCACATTGAAATGTTACATTAAATAATCAAGATTTATTCATAACTATGAAAAACAACAATATATAGCAATAGAGCAATATATTGAAATATTAGTTAGAAAAGAAAAAGCTATCAAATGCGCAAAGTATATATCACATTTACATGAAGTCACAAAATTGTACAATAAAAAAATACAGATTTAATTAGTTTTAATGTTATTTTTTCCTCAGATACGTTTGAAAGTGAACAGTTAATGTTCTATGCGCTGATAAAAAAAATCACATAAAAATCCTACTATGCTCCATGTGTTAAATTAAAACAGTAAGAAAAAGGTGAAACATGAGTATGAAAAATGAGTAGTATAACTCACAGAGCTATTATATAAATAACTAGAAAGTAAGGAAAAAGAAAGAATACATTTGTCAAATGCAACATCGTTGTGGAATTAGTTTTGTCATTTCTTCTTCCACAACTGGTAAGTAGTCATAAATAAAATCTGGATTCAATACATTCCTTCGCACCTGGATTAAAACTCGGTGAAGAAAACACGAAAGAAAAAAATGAATTGAAAAAAAAGTCTGTCATGAATCAACATCGTTTTTCTCTTTAAAGAAAAGATTAATCTCAAGAGGAAAAAGTTCCTAAGTTTCCAAAATCATTTCAAAATTCATTCATTACGGAAAAAATACCAATAGTGATGAGTCAGCTAATTTCAGTTCACGACGTGCCCAGTGTCTCAAAAATGTATTTGAGTCGAGATCCTTATAAAGTCTAGTGTCACAAATGCGGACTAAAACATCATCGACTCGAAGATAGAAACGACAAAGAAGAAACAGACAGGTTGGCATGGCTCTCAAACGTACGCTCATCTGGAAGATACATTATACATGAAATACTGCTTTGTTCTACATGAAGTTAATAAATGGTAAACAGAAATGCATTTATCCTAATTTCTAAAATAAACCCGAAAACTGTGGCTAAAATCCTGAACTGAATACTCCACTTATAATTGATATCCACTGCGATCTATCTATCTAATATATATATATATATATATATATATATATATATATATATATATATATATATATATATATATATATATATACCAAAAAATCTGAACAGAATTTTCGATTAGCGTACCTCTGACGATCCATGATCAGCTAATTCGTCTTCGTAGAGTGGTAGCTGTGAATAAAAACTAATCGGATCACGACGTTTTAATTTTTCTATTGAAATCGTTTCCTCAGTTGGTACCACCTGAAACGAATTCATAGGTCCTTTCTTCACTAATTAAAATAACATATTCTTTAAATAAACTTGAAATGGAACTTTCTAATCATTCTAGACGAGAAAGGAAAAATACCGTGTAACCTTCCACAGTACCCTTGTAACTACTTGTGTAGGTCCAATCGAATGGTCGACTACTTCGTCGTAAACAATTTACATCACTTCTCGACCGCTGCCATTTTTCACTTGGTCCAACCTTTTAAGAACAAGTTATACATCATAAATTAGAAGTTTAATTTTACATCCAATAGATTTACAAAATATGTGATGTGTTTAAACCATTCATTTTAATCCATCTATTCGTAACATGATCAAGTGGATAAAATAGTAATCTGATGGTTCACAGCCTAATCCAATTTCAAGAAAATCATGCGCATCATTTTGCATACGCAAGGCCAACAAGAAAAGCACACTGAATTAAGGTAAAATTCAGCGGAAGATGTGTGAATTCAAAAAGAAAATCAATTTCACCAAATGCTTTACCTCAAAGTCGGGATAAGAAGTGACGTCAACCGACTTCAGGGCATCAAAAGCATTGAAACTAATTCGCAATTCTGGCTGATCCGAACATGTAATAACCACCGAATTATTGGGAAATATCATATCCGGTAAATGCGGCAATTCTAGCATATGTGTATATTCGCAAACCTGAACTAAGTAAAACGTTTTTCTTCTCCAAGGCACTTCTCTAAATGGTAATCAAAATAAAACAACCTGACATTGTAACCGATTGTTATTCACTGGTTCCGGATGATGGCATTGTGATGAAAGGATATGATCCCGAGTAACAACCACAGACATATCACCGAAAACGAACTCTTCCTGCAGTCAAATCCTTCTCAGAACATTATTCAACTGGCAGTGGCGCACTTTTTCTCCGGATATTAAAACAAACCTTCACAATAGTGTTTTCCATTGCTTTGACTAATTTATCAGCCATACTTGACCTACCACGGAAATGAATTTGTTGTCCCCGCTTGGAATCCATAATACGAATCTATAATGGTCATTTCCAAACAGTTCAAAAAAGAATTTAGCATCCCTACCCTCACTTCGACGTAAATTCTCCAGGGCCATCACACGCGTAAACTTACTACACATCTTTGAAACTGTTCCATAAGGCTGTGAATTACTACTCACTATATATATATATATATATATATATATGTAACCTACAATTCCATATTTGTTAAGAGGAATTGCCGTGACCCAAAAAAATGCAAAATAAGTGACGAAAGTTGAAATGGCGGTGTTTATTCTGATTGCTTATTTCAGCAATGCATAATAAACATTCAATGGGAACCTAGTGATAAAAAAATGTTATAAAGGTGTAAATGCGAAGATATGACTGTGCATTGGAAAATAGCAGCTAACTATATAGATATTTTGGACAATTTGCACTGTAACAATTGCTTTATTTATTCCTGTTTTTGAAACTCGATGTGTACACAGTAATGTGGAAACTTTTTTCGGCATCGATTAATTTCATAATCAAGCAAAAAAATGACATTAACGCGCATAAATGAATGGTTGAGTAAAAAATAACTGAGGCATTCCTCTCACAAACGAAATATAACCAATAAAATAAAATCAATATATTTTTAAAGAAATAGAAATATCACCAATTATGGTAATCTGAGCTCAGCACAAAAAACGAGACTACGAAAGACTCAGTTGTGGTGAATGCATTTTCCCTATTTCCTACAGTTTTTTGAATCTAATTTCTAGTTCATAAATGTCTTTTTTCTCATTTCCTAATCAGTCATGTTCTTTCTATTTCCTAAATAAATCATATTTAAATTATATTAAACAAGGAAGAGAGCACAGAGAGAATCTGTTACAGGTGAGCGAAATGTTGCTCTCTCTCTCTCTCTCTTCCCTGTCATTTCCACTGATTACGAATCTCTCTTCTTCAGAAATTTATCTAATTCCGGATATTTTTCAGGATCGTATTCCTCGTCTTTCTCCACTCGCTGTCGAACCAAATCATCAAACTCATTTTGAAGTACATCTGCGTCATCAGTTGAACTGGGAATCTAAAATGTTGAAAGCATATGAACAGAAACCAAGTACTATAACCGTTTTATGCAAATGAACCCAGAATCCGTTATCTAACTAATCTCTTGAGTGAAGTTTTGTTTTGATATTTCTCCACCAATTATTAAAAGAATGAATTAGCACACACATTTGAAGCCGTGAAACCAGAACTTGACATAGCTTCCTCCAGAGATCTCTTGACAGCAGAAGACACCAAACCATCAGAAGATCCTTCTGTAGTCACTTTCATCCCCTTAAACAAAACCACGGATTTGTTTTGAAACAGATATAATATTTGAAACTTATCCAGCTTTTGGTAGGACCAAGTATCAAATATGTAGCAGAAAAATGATAATTCTGAGAAAAAATATTATATAAGACCAGAAAAGCCTAAATCAGCTGTGCTCTACGTGCGTGATAGTTTAGTAAAATTCATAAAAAGCGAAAGGATCCCTGCATATATCAAGAACTCCAGACCATTCTGGTAAAGAAAAAACATCACTACTGTTTGCAGTATAATAAACCTTTCTTTTTGTAGAACAAGCGCTTAAATAAGCATCGCTAAATGATTTCACATTTCTAGGTACCGAACGATTTTTGTCATTTTGAATTACTGATATCCAATCCTGAAAACTGACACTCAGTTTTCGTTCAGTAAGAGCAATAATAACTGCACAATTCATTACTTTTGTAAACCTCCAATCAACAAAGATTCATTTTATAATTCGTTTTTGGACAATTAAGATTTTTCAACAGTATTTATTAAACAAACAACATGCACAAACAAGAAAAAAAAATTAGATATTCTTTTACTCTATTACATGCAGTTTTGATGTAAATCAAAACTTTCCAACTAATTTAAAACTTAATTTTTCTTAGCTCGATAACTGTTTCCGTCGTAGAAAGATTTTGCGGACATTATTCTTAGTTCAAATATTTTTTAGGAGATCCCAAGTAGTTTTCAACCCACAATTGCAACTCACTATTACGCAAAAACAACGAAGATTAACCTTTGGTAAAATACTCTTCCAAGTGGAACTCGTCATAGCATCCTGTGTGTCTTGCATCTCTGTATCATCCATTCTTGTACCTTTACGATCCTTTATTCTACCAGACTGAAACAGTGATATTGTACAATCCAAACAATTATTTACAAGGAAGCATAAAATTCTACTGTCTGGAGATTAGTTAAACCCACCCCGTCGCGTTTAAAAGTGGAGTTCGACGGTACGCATCCTGCTTCATTATTTGCCGTAAAGCTGCTCGATTCAACGGCTTGATCATCTGAATTTTTGCATATTAATTTCACCTTTCCAAAGGATTTGTGTTGTACAAATCTAACTCTTAAACAAAGTGAATTGGACGGCTTACTATGAATATCGAAATATGATGAACAAATTTCGGAAAGATTCACGTTACGCACACTATTTGAACACAACGTAAAATTTCGAATAACCTACTTAGGGAACTGATGAAATGAAATGTTAGCTAAAAGCATATATTTGTTTCATGACATTAACAGACAACCATGTCTCGCACGTTGCCAGCTTCACCGAACAGAAAACTATTGAAGTATTCATTGCATCAAACATTAAAAAAGAGACAACAGAACGCACGTACTTTCATTTGCAAGGACAATATCTTCCATCATATCATGAACGGTAAAAGGAGTTTCTCGACGCAACAGAAGCCTTATATGAGACATACTCATCTGGGCCATTGAAAGTGACAAATGATTCTCAGTGGCTCTTGCGGGTCTTTCCTGAAATATTTTCAACTATTAACAGCATAGCGAAACAGAACGATAACAAAGACTATTTAGTGGAATTTATACAATCCAACAATTTATGAGTGATAGTTATTAAAATAGAAACAGATTAAAATCATTAAAAATAACCATAAAACGAAGAAGAAGGCTCTCGTAGTCATACGGTTGTCCCTTCATTGACAAATTTGTTAGCACGACAGCTCGATAAACATATGCTGTGAACATGTCGACAATGGTCTTCGAATACTCTTCCGGTGTCAAATCTAATGATAAATATATACAAACGCGACGTTTTTTTTTACAATTTCAAGACAGCTCGCTAACGTGGAAAAAGTGACTGAATTTAATGGAAACACTAAGATAATTAACAATTACCATCATCAGTGCGCATTAAATGGCGCAGAAATTCTTCTACAATTCGTTTTTCCAAGCGCAATACACTAGCAACTAGGTCTATTCGACCAACACCATCAACATCTGCGTAACGATGAACATCACTATATGCAAGAAAACGATCCAACTTTTCCTCCGCCAGTGCCACACGTTCAGCAGCATTTTTAAGATCTATAAAATTTCAATTTCTCTCGACAGCAGAACATAAACTCATATTGAGAAGCGACTCTGTTGTATTCAACTTTCAATGTAAGACTAAGAACATAACCTCCAAAGAGAGGAAAAAGAGCTAGGTGACACACTGACTGGAATAAACATCCACTCAAACATTATGACCTAATTTTCATTTAATTATCTTGCAAACAAATTCAACGCAGAGATTCGCAGCATTTCCTGCAGCACTGAAATAATCGATAACAAATGAGACCTTCATCAGACGGTCGACAGTTATCATTGAATACATTCTGAATTAGGAAACGGCGCATCTGCTGCCGATTTTTGCTTAAAGAAGAGAAATTCCCATTCAGTATTTGTACAACTTCAGGAATTTGTAATATTTCGTACGCCAATACCATAACCAAATTTACAAAGCCTGTAACAATACGACAAAGCAAATACCAAATCCTTAATTTTTAAATGTAGTCGGGGAGGAAAAGACGACGTACTAGTTCGCGGATATGTACAAAAAGTACAGACGACACATTAAAAAAATAAGTGAACCTGTATCAAGGCGTGTAACTGGTTGTCCTATCTCACGCATCACTTGCGCAAGTGTTGTTGAACGCCCCGATTGCATCAAGCCCGACAAAGTCCTTATCATTTCAATGAAGTTCAAATCATTTCCTGTATTATCTGCAACTAAAACCGACTTGTGCATACAATGAGAGATGGTCACCATGCCTCGTTCAAACCCTAATATCAAGGAAATTGGTTTTTACCAAGACATTCGAACTGAACGTTTCAACATTATCAGCTGAAACGTGCACATCAAATTCCTTATCTTAGGTTATTAAGATATGTCAGCATCACCGATATATTTCCAAAGTCTTATGTAGACTAAGTCAAGCTCCAGACGCGCGATTACGAGAAGGCTTATCATACTAAATAGGTGGACAATGGTGGCGGTTCTGGCAATAACTTTATTTTTAAATTACAATTCACACAATTAGTAAGGAGGATATCACATCGTCCATCCACTTCTTTCTTCTACTAAAAATCTAGAAAAAATCACCATCACCAGCACCGTTTGGTGCCCGAATTTCCGACAGAGAACTTTCTTGGGTGGTGTCAGTGCGGTTAGTTTGTGGTTCGTCTCCCGGGTTCTCATCTCTGTTTTCATCTCTCATTTGCACTTCTTGCGAAGGATCAAAAGCATCCTGTAAGATTCAATTTCTCAAACATTATGTCACCAGGACCAATTTTGCATAAATGTGGGAAGGACAATCTGTGATGTTAAACATAACTACACATTTTAAAAAGATTTATTCACACGTCCCGGCAATATCTGGGAAGTTTTTTTTCCCTTTTTAACCAACAACGAGTAAGTTTGTAGTGGAGTTGTTTCTCAAAAAAAAACCCTAAAATTCATACAATAAATGATCAGCTTATTTTCTACAGTTTAAATAATTTTCTTCAAACAGTAACGAAGAAAATCCCACTTTATATTGGTAAAGCACAAAACGCTTACAATGTCCATAGCATCTAATTCAATTGAGCCTACTGGTGGGCCCTGAACTTCGAATCCATGTAGCGGCGTACTAATTACCGGTACCATACCGTAGTCTATAAATTGAAGAAATATGTAAACTATTATATTTATTATAAAGTAGTGAAGTAAAAGTTATTTTGCAGCCTTGGATTACTGGCGTGAACATACTGGAAGCATCATATTCGCCTTGCAAATCACTTAAACGATGAGCAATATCAGCATCTGAATCAGATAAATTTGCAATCGCCCGACGCAACATTGCTGTCAGAACGCTTTTGAAATGTTCTGGGCGTTCAAACAGTGCCTCCCCCCGCTGATTCAAGGCAACATGGCCATCAGAGTCTTGTATACCTCTGACCCGATCCTGCAACAAAAGTTGTTGAAAGAAAACCATCATGAATTTTCAATGTATCCCCGAAATTTGGTATACAACGGAAGTGGACTCTAGTCTTCTTCTAAAAGATACTTCCCTATGAAAAGATTCAAAATGCTGCTCAAAGTTTATCTCATGGAGGCTATGCTAAACAGTGTTCTCCTACTGTACAGCAAAAAATTTCCCGTGGCATTTAAGATATACCACTTTCCACATTAGGTAAAACCATCCATAGTTCAATAATCCCAGAATCTTGAGTGCCACCAATTCATAATAATATGAGCGCACTATAAAAACTAACCCAGCGACGTATCAAAGATTCTACATCAGCAACTTCAGCTGCTTCAGGATCAAGGCTTTCCTTATATCTCAGTGTTGCCTGAAGTGGGAAAAACATTTTATTTTCCGACTAAAATGATTCATTTTTTTCTGAAACTTTGCATCCGAACATGCAAAGATCCAAAAATTTCCGATTTCTCTAAAACTAAGTCTTTTTAGTACTGACAATAAGAATACTACGCCACCAAAGCCAAAGCTCGTAATTGTCGTTCAAAAAAAGCAAAAGAGTTATCAAAACTGATGTTCGGACGACATGCAAGCATCATAAGAGGTAAGAGCAGGGATCAGTCTTAGTAGCTCACTTAGAATTGGTTTAATTAGTCGTGAACATTACCTGATACAGATCACCTATAAGTGTTTCATATTCTTCTGAATTGTGAATACTTGGCCGAGGATTGCATAAATTGCTCTGACAGTTCAAATGAGGGTCATTCGTATAGATTGTTGAGTCACTTGGATAATGAGGCCCAATGAACATATCGTTTGGACGCTATAAAGAAAAAACATTGATCACATAATTGCAACAACAGTCTAACCAATAAATTCATTTCAGTTCAACTATGAGCATAATAAGCTCTTTTCGAATAATCATGGTCAGCAGAATTCGGCGCAGGTCACGAGGACACCACACGCCGAACTATAACCAAACAACAAATCAAATATAAAATTTTCAAATTCAAGCCAAGTTCTATGTAACAAATGACACAACTGTTGAGCTACCAATAGTTCTGTTGTTCATCACGAAGAACTTGTCTTCAATTTAATTTTGCAAAAGGGAAAAGTCTGTAAAATAAACATACCTCTACACCCCCTTCTCTGTCTCCTCTATTGGTGTACGTTCGTCGAGCCCACATAATATTGGTTCTTAAAATAAAAATGTAACAAAATCTATTTTGCAAAGTGGATAAAAGTAGCAGATGACGAAAAAAAGTTAACACGAGACATTACCAGATCATTCAAGTGCATATATATATATATATATATATATATATATAGAAACAGCTAAACCGAAATTTTCAGGGCCCTTAAAAGAATTCTACTGAAATCAAAACTTTTTTTTTTCTGAAAAATTACCTGTTTCTACCTAGAGATGGTATAATTCGTGGCATTCCGTTGACCTGTACGTGCACCCCATTTTCACCTACCGCAGCTGTCGCAGCTTGCATTGCAGCATCAAGAGCACGACGAGCTGCCTGAGTCGTAATTTAGTGAATAACAACACAAATTTAATACAAATTAATGATTTTCTATACCGAACAAAAAATTTCTCAGTCACCTCAGCATTTGCCGGTCCATTTGTACGCACAATTACTTGACCAACAATTCCTGGGCCATGAAATGTAGGAGTTGAAGAACCTAGGAATGTACGTGAAGATTGCATTTGATTTGATTGTCCAACGTGTTGACGACTGTGCACATTGATTATTGGATGTCGTCGACGACCAGCATTTGCACCACCAGTTTGTGTATTGAGTGACGCTGTAACAAAATGTTGTAGTATTTTAAACAGATCTTAATTTATGATAAATATTGAATTTTTCGTCACTGCCCGTAGCTATGATTAGAAAAATTAAATAGCATTATTTATGATTCAAATCCTTCATGATTTGAAAAAAGATACACTTTTTTCCAAAAGCTAAAATAATTCATAACAATAAATGACAAATACGTATCAAACATTTTAATAACGATGTAACTTGCTTACCGCTTTGACCAGTTTGTATAGACGTTATGTTCCCAAAAGCATTCGGCAATATACTTCGAATAAAATTCTGGAAACCACCACGAACAGCAGTATTCACTGTTCCGCCTATATTTGAGAAAAATGAAATCATGTTACAAGCAACAAAGTACTTTTTTCATAACGACGTAGTTAAAAAGACAACCAAATGTACCTATCCTTAAATGGTAAATATGCAAATTTTGAAATATATCGAATAAAAAAAAGAAACATTTCTGTACAAATATATTCAAAAGAAACATTTCTGTACAATAGAAAAAGTAAGTTTTATACAACCAGTAAGACATCAAGAATTCATAAAGCTGAAAAGCAGAAAAAAAACAGTTTAGAGAGAAAAATCCTTTCCTACAGATCACAAAAATCACTCACTAAGCTGTGTTTGATTGCTCGCAGAATCTGAGTCAGGGGAAGCAGATTGGCCACTAGGATTTTCTCCTTCCGACTGATCGGTATTCAAACCGAACGCTCCAGATGTTTCCATACGTACCCCAGAATGTGCACCAGGTCCCACATGTAATCGAGCGCTTTGCACATGAAGTGGGCCTAGAGTAACAACTCTATTTTCCATTCACTGCAGTTCTAGAAATTATAATAAAAATACCGACTTACCTGGCGAAGAAACGAATGGCATACGACTTCCCGCACCACTAATATCTGGAACTGTAATAACCGTTGGTGTTCGAATTGTTGGATTTAAAACGGGATATGTTCGTAGTCCACCTCTCATGGAGTGAGATAAACGGAAAGCTCGTGAATGACCTGTATTTTAAACTTCACAGTGCAAAATTTAAAGCATTACTTGTTGTTAGTTTATTTCAATCGAAGGCAAATTCGATGCTTAAGCTCTCAACTAATTATATAGAATTTCATATCATTAAGATAGCTCATTTTTCCTTTAAACCAAACACTTACTGTGATTGAAGAGAAGTTTTTGGAGTTCGAATGCAGGTCACATTTAAAAGCAAATTAAGAAAAAGTTTATTACCCATGTGAAAATGACCGAAGTTATTATTTGCAGACTGCTGACCTCCTTCGGAACCAGATCTGTCGTGTTCATTTTGTGCCACGAAAACGAGAGTAAGAATGACCTGCAAATCAGTATTTTTCTTCATATAAATATCGAATAACTTGAAATAAAAAAACAATTCTTGCACTTTTATATTATATTTCAGTAAAATCCTGGTTCTGAGTGGTTATGATGTATCTTACTTCAGTAGTTGGCTCATCACGACGTTCCGCAGAGCTTGGTTCCAAAGGTGAATTAGGATCCGAGAAATCGACTAAAATGTCAGAGATTGAATGGTAAGCATGCGAAAGACGGTGCAGGACACGTCGAAAATTTTCTTCAAAACACAATGCAATACATCTGGCGCGCTAAAAAATGTACATAGAAATAGGACGGTGCTTAGATATTTTCAAAATAATATTTCATCCAGAACTGGTAGAATTTACATGTGCGAAGGGAATAAAAAAAGTTTTATGGAAGCCTTCAAGTTCAATTAGAGTTTATGATTAAAGATTGCGAATGAAGCCTACGTTATTTGGCATACTGTTGCGCTTCTGAATCATATCATGGTAACGCTTTAAATGATAGTTTGCCAAATTTTGTACGCTGAGCATTTTTTGAAGCAATTCCGTATAATTTTCTGGTGTGGCGTTTCTACAAATTCTTTAATGAGAATCACGTAAAAACATTCAACAGACATCCTTATTTGAGACAAGGAGAAACCGATTGGACAGTTGACAACCACAGCAGCAGCACAGTACCACGCATACTGCATGCATTAAAACTTTAAGTAAAACATGAATTCACAAATAGATTCACGTACCATCTTTATTAACCTAAATTAACAGAAGATGCTTTGCATTCGGCGTGTCACTGAGTTAAAACTGTCTTTTCACAAAAACCAGTCGAGAGTTCTAATGAATTTGAAATTTGGAGCTTCAAATTAATCAAAGCAAACCTTAAAACCACATTTTGGTGCTGCACACTGTGTGGTACCGAATTTGTTGTCTGAGGTTCATCTAGAAAAATCTATAGTAAGCACAGCAGTAAACAGTGGAAAAAAACAATTCGGTCGTCAACAAACCATCATTCGGGAAATGCTTAGTCACTCGGAGCAATGCGACAATTCTAAGGGGTGTAAATGCATAATGAAAAAAGTTATGCGTTCTTTAGAATAGGCTCAAAGTGGTAGTTGCCAAATCATACCATTCAAAATAGTCGCTAACTAATTTATTTTTCTAAAATTTTTTACTTTTAGGCAACTCTCTATGACAGCAAAAAAAAACTACCTCCTTCATTTTTCAGTCCTATACCAGCGTTATCTGATAAATCTGAAAAGTATGTGAGTGTATATAAATAACAATCGTTTTTAACATTATTTTCTGGTAGAACTTCAAATTGCTTAAGAGACTTAACCATATAATAAATTATCGACTCATTAACTGTAAAAGAGCCAGATCAAGCAATGCCACACCTACGAATTCTAACATATAACGGCAATAATTCACTGTTGACTTAATAACTCATTCATTCATCCATTAGGTACCTATATACATCGTAACGAAAAATTTTCGCCCTATTTTCAAGCAGTAAATACCTGCACGTTGAATATGGAGCACTTCCTCTAATTCTAAAACTGTTTCACCAAATTTAACGCGTTCGAAATCACTCCTTAAAGGAGGCATAACTCGCTCATAACCCTCAACCATCATCGATGAAAACGGTTCCTTCTGGAATATTTTCTTTATTGTTATTTACAAATTTTCATTAATGAGCGAATTCCATTTCTCTACACTTCAGAAATGTGGCATCTGGAAATTTCGATTAAGTCATTGGGATCACGCAATCATCCAGTCATTCAGATTATGTATGTCAGCGGTAGCAAACTGCACTTTGGATATGGATCATGTTAACTCGGAAGAAGTGTTGTAATGGCGTATAAATGATATCCCATTATATTTGTAGTGAAATAATTTCTTGCAACAAAAGTCTTCACCTCAAGAATTTGTAAGGTACGTTCGCTTCTGTTTAATCCATTAAAAACAAAATTAATCCGACTGAGTGCTCCAGAATTAACATGTCGTACAGCACGACCTCGAATATGTACTCGCAGTGTCAGGTCACCAGTTCGCGGCGTATCTTCCTGAGTTTCCACATCAACGGAAGTGCGATCAAAGACAGGACCTAACACATTCGAAAGTGTCTCCCTTACAAATTCCTAGAAACAGTAACTGTATAATTAAATATAATTATGCTAATTGTGCAACTATATATAATCATACTGATCATAAAATAGAACGTAATATACTAATCAAAAGTTTGAACATAACTCCCAGGTCAAAATCATTTCTATTTCGGAAATTACTAGAATTCCATAGAAACTCACTGTTGTATTGCCCGCATCCTGAAATATGGCATTGCGTATGACAAACATTTCACCATTTATTACATTTACTCGTGTGCCTTCAGCATGTTCATCACTGCTACCATTGTCCAAATCAGAATGCTGTGAACTCAATCCAGGTGGAGGGCCACTGCAAAAAAAATACGCCCTTTCAAATACATGCATGCAATATAAAATAATCCATTACATTTACAATGACATTCTTTCATGCTTGAGAAATCCAGTGTCCAAAATCAGCAAAAGAAAACTTACACATTGGGTGGACGCTCTACCATATGGAGAGTTAAGCCATCTGCAATACCATAATCCTTCAGAAGTCGATCATTACTAAAAAGTGGATGTCCTTGGAAAATTAATCGTTGCCTCGATTCCAAAATACCCATCTTCTCCTCTATTAGTTTGCGCAACACGCCAAGACTTGCCTTAAACCCAATAAAGATGCTGATTATTGAAATAAGAGTTTAAAATTGAAAATCCAAATTATGTATTGTTAAAATAAATAGCAGCTTACGTCATCGGCAATGTCCAATTCTTCATCATTTCGATCTAATGTTTTCACTCTGATTCTCATGACTGAAATTTAAGTCTGCTTTACGGTGGGGAAAAAAGGAAATGCAATGAAAAACATATGTCTCGGATACACAGATGTGGTACTTTATTCATGCCGTCCACATTAGTAATGAATAAGTGACATCACATAAATAGAAATCTAATACAAATAATCCATGCATCAGCACGTTTTTATAAAAAATAAGTGCATCTCATAATTATATTTCGCATAAAGGGAGTTTCAAATTTAAGTTGAATCCATCAAATTGGGGGAACTTCCACCCAAATGTTAATCATTAATTGCCATCCAATTCAGAAAAAGCATCCCAAACGATCAATATTACAAGATGCATCATAAATCATCAGCCTTCCAAAATCCCCATACTGCATAACGCACAAGAAAGCAGGAGCAACCTACCAGTTAGTAGGCTAAAAAG
Source organism: Litomosoides brasiliensis (assembly GCA_013365375.1). Taxonomy (NCBI): domain Eukaryota; kingdom Metazoa; phylum Nematoda; class Chromadorea; order Rhabditida; family Onchocercidae; genus Litomosoides; species Litomosoides brasiliensis. Next base: position 3,587 of record JABVXW010000526.1, on the reverse strand, counting down.
TATTATGACCAATTTTAGAGCAAGCCAATTAAGAAATAATCTACTCTAAGCTGCACGTGACAAAATTTGCATATTTCTAATCAATAAGATATGTTTAAATTTGTATAACTTAAAGGCTATCATTTTTGCTCCTATCTGCTTTCTCTGCCATCACATCTCGTGGTATAGATATTTTTTTACATTGCAAATGGACGTAGAAGATTCGACGTAAGAAAACCATCAAATATTTTTACGACTTCGGTATGGCGCGAAAATAACGCAGACCACAAGCTTCAGATACTTTTTATAATACTAATAGAAAGCTATACTATTATATATCCCTAATTCCATTTAATTCATCGGATGGCCAACAGTCATAATCTTCACCGACTCGCTGAGTTCACATCACAGTCGAATCGATAATCAGAGCATAAACCCTAACCCTTACCGCAGTCACACCTCGGCCCCAAATATCATAACTGCACGTAATACCAGTCAGCCGTACCATCATGACCGTTCATTATTTCGCGGCTGGACAGCATTTTCTTGAAAACTTTCTGAGACACAAGTGGGATTGGGAGGTGAAAATAGCATGGGAGCGGGGGAGATTAGTAGGAGGGCTTGTTCAATCTTCAGTTACTGCTGGCAATTAGGTCAATTTGGTGGAAAAGTTTGTCTGTGATTGCCGGTAACAGGTTAGCATGAAGAAGAGAGTTGTGAGGAGGGAGCTAAGTTCAGACTTAGAGCAAATGAGCCGAAGTGATTATGGCTTTTGTTTTTGAAAATTTGGATGATCAAAATTTATGATTGCAAATATTTCAACTACTACATATTTATTATAGTTTCAAGAATGGTGGTTATGATTGAAGGGATGTAAATCTTAGACTGCGCTAATCAATGTTAATTAAACTATTCACGACTTTTGATGAGAGGAAAAGAGAGAGGGAATATTTTTTGGAATTAAAATTTGATTAAGTAAATTGGAATGTTATCATATTAAAGAAATATAAAATCTGAAGGACAGATGAGTTGGGTTGACGGAAACTGGAAATATTGTCAAGTATTCATCACAGCAAGACAATAAGCTCTGCTCTCTTTGATTCCCATCCATTCCAGTTTGTGCATCTTTGCTTGTATTCCTATCTTCATTTTTCTCTTTTCCTTTTCCCTCTTCTCCCTCCCTCTCTCTCTCCCCTTATTAAAATTATTTTTTAAACATATATTAATCTATAATGAGATGGAAATTTTTTGAATTAGAATTAATTGAATTAGGTAATAAAAGAGAAATTAAACAGACGTCCATCAGCACAACGTGCGAATAATTTTCTCTAAGAAGAATTGAATGAAAAACAAAAAAAAAAACAAAACTTTTTTCTTGACAATTCTAATCAATTTCGATTGCTGGATTTATGAGAGAAGGCGAACTTCTAATTTCTAAACGATGTCACCTTAGGCAAGCTGGTAAATTTGACGAGTTGTTTAAACAGGTAACATTGTGGTTCTTTTTCCAATTTTAACGTTTAATCATATCCAACATGCAATTGCATTGAGAGGAACAGATGTGCTCTTATGTGTGATTCAAAAGATTCTGATGTTGTCAGCTTTTAAGCTCATATATTACCAGGTTTTTCCCCCCGCTCTAAATCTGACCAGTTTTTTTTGTACCATTCAGGAGGGCCATTGAAATGTGTACAGTGACAGTGATATTAATGGATTACTTTATAAAGGAGTTTATCAAAAATTACTAGATCCGAAGATGACCATAATTTCAACATGGATAAATGTGTTAATAGTCTTGAAAATATTAATAAGCACACTTCTTCTGCCTGCCTTCTTGAGCAATATTCAAGCTAACGATACCCATATTGTAGATATCATTGATGTAATGTTTCGGGATTTGATAATCATCCACAATCCTACATTTCTGAAATGATTCCATTTGTTGAAAAAGGAACAAATTTTTTCTTGCCTTCATGTTTTGATCAGTGACTGAAATTGAAAAATCACCCTTATCTTAGCAGATTTCCTGTCACTGATCTTTGTATCATTTTTAAAAGTCACAAGAAACGAAATACAAACATGGAAGGAAGTTTTAAATGATTTGATAATATACAATAACTTCAGTTATCAAAAACAAACTGATACGAATCGCTTATTCCTAAGCATTTTATTCTCGGAATAATTAAATCCTTGTAGAATATTTGACTTTAGACTTACTGGATCAATGACACCGTCGTTGCAGCTATGAGTAATGCGCAAATAAGGCTCAATACTGCCTATTTCATCTTCTTGCCCGCTTACTTCAAAACGTCCGTGTCGATCAGAATGAGTTGCAGAAAGTGAATCATCAGGATCCCCTTTAAAGTCAATTAAATATGAACATTTTCTATCTATGAAATTAAATTCCCAAAATTGACTAAACTATGTGTGGCACAACTGATTTATCGTAAAAATTCCATCTCAGTCACAATTATTCACTACAAAAATTCACTTAAACAATTTTCTAATTCAAAAAAAGACCAAAAAAAAGATAAAATAAAAATTGTTGAAGGTAGGTGTTGACATTAATGGTTCAGAATATTTTGATTGAATGCAATGGAGCTTCATTTAGAAATGATAAAAGGAAATTACCTGAAATAAATGATTCAGTGTTAGGTTACGTATTTTGTTTAACTTTTAAACGTGTAAAATAAAATGTTAGAGCTAAAACTGAAATAAATATTCGAGAAAATCTGACATGTATCAGCCTCCCGTAGTTCAACATGAACATTATTAACCGATTTATCACTGCATGCCACCTGTCCTTTCACCATTACTGTTTGCATTTTGCAGTATGCAAATGTTACCAACAATAAAGTAAACAGTGTCACTTTCAATGTTGACATCATCAATCTGAAATTTTATTACTTATTTAAGGATCTTGAAACGCAAGGAAGTGTGCTTAAGCTTGAACCATTCATTCAAATATTACAATATCAACTTTTGAAATTATTCAAAAATTTTAAAATTATTTAATTTGACCTGCAAAGATCAGAATGTTTTTTCAGGAACAGATTTCTTTAAAAAAAGAAGAAAAAAACAATATCTATGTTTGTACAGAGAAAGTAAATTACGAATTTAAAATGAAATTTCTCGTAGAAAGATGAAAGCAACTGATTCGTCTGCAAGTAAGCTAATGAGATTTGGCGATGGGAACAGTTGGCTTTGAACGATTGATTTGCAATGCCGTCGGTGAGAGTAAAAATGACCGACCAAGCGGATTATCAACTGAAACTCTCTAACTGTGCGTCCGATTGTTTTAAACTATTTCTTGACTGACTGAACTAAAATTCGCTAACAGTTTTTTTTTCAAACAAAGTCACTGATTCAATCTTTTTTCACCTATTTTTAAATTGATTTTTTTTGAACAAAAATTTGTTAAATAGTTGATCTTTTATGCAAACACGTACATTTTATTTTCTCATTTCCAATCTTATTTTTGTTTTTAAACTTACGTTGAACTTAGGTTTAAAATTTTTCATAGACGGGAAGTGCAGATGTCTTATCTCCAGTTACAGTATGATCTAGTACGCGGTTTTTTGCTTTAAATCAATTTTCACACAAGTGAT
>JABVXW010000525.1:0-30243 GCA_013365375.1 Litomosoides brasiliensis | reverse complement strand
CACATCACATGTGATGTAATCTATTAAGTACTATTTAAGTTACAGAAATGAATAATTTTAAAAATGTTTTATTGATGGCGATCAATTCGTTTGATTTGGATTGAATTGAATTGAATTTGAATTAAATTGAATCAGCAGGTAATATTAGAATTAACTTTTGCAGGTGTAACTGACCATTACCTTTAACACGTTCCACAGCTATGTTGCATCATTTGATTAGTTCTAGAATATTTGATAACGCATAATGTTCACGTCAACGTGCAACTACATGCATGTAACTTGGTATAATTATTCCACGTAAGTTAATGGCTCTCACATTTACGTAAAGAGATGGCTGGAATCGATGAGATCGGAAATTTTGCATAATGTTCGATATGATCCAGGCGCAATTTTCTTCCGGTATGGCGTAGAGTGAAGATATTCTATGTGTATGTTTTTCTGCTGATAAATCTGTTACCGCAGCATTCTGTTGAGAGTTTATATTCTTGCAATTTCTGCCACTACAGTTCCTCGCTTTTAATTTGTTTCTCTGGCATCTTCCATTAACAGAGTTCCCTTGTAATCAATTTCCTTCTCTGATGTCTTTCACCTCTGCTCAGTTTTGTTTTCAGTTACCAAAACTTGTGAGGTTGTCCGTCGAACTTTCTTTAATCCTTGATGACTTGCTGTTTCACAAAAAACTACCGATCGTCTTGGTCTCCTGAACCTCCGTGTGGTGCTTTTCATGGAGGTTAAATTACCCTCTGCGTAAACAACACGTGGTTGCTTGCTCATTGTGCCGTCATGTGAATCAATTCTATATCTGCCATTAACTATCGGTTTTCATATCATCAGCTTCCAGGTTTCAGTTATGTCAAGTGAAATAGTCCGGCCTAATTCGATCTCACAGTTAATGCCAAATATGAAAAATGTCAATCTAACATTTATTGTTCTTGATATCGGTAAGTAATTCAATTTAAATTTAAATCTAAAGGTGTTTTGGCTAGATTTAGCTCAAGTTTCTTGTTTTGTTCCGTTTCTTATTTACTTCAGTTAGTAAGCACTATTACTAGATTAGAACTCTAATAATCTTCTAAGAGGAAAAATTGTCTTCTTACTATTTGTATGATATTGATGTGGGAGAATAGTGCTTGGATTAAAATATCAAAAAAAAGATATTGGATGGAGAAAAAAAAAGATATTGGATGCTCGCCACGAATTCCAAGTTGTCTCATATTTGAGGCCAATCACGACGTACGCCACAAGGGCATGATGTTAGGACAGTACGCGTTGCCGACCCGACAGGTTCTGTTCTCATGGGTGTGTGGAACGATGTTGGCGATAATATTTCTGCTGGTGATATTTGGCGACTAAGGTCTGCACTCGAAACTTTTGTTCCAGAATTCTCAAAAAAAGCTTAATGGTTTAGTTACCGGACACATTATAATATTCAACAAGTAAGAAATAAAAGTTCAATACTTTATGATACTTCATCCAGTTTCATTGGTTTTGATTATGTTCTAATTCCAAAAGTATTGTAAAACTGATGAAATGATGAAGTGCATTATAATGTTGGATGTGCAACTTGATCCCTTCACTTTTAGAAATGGTTTTACGACGATCTTTAAGGGTTCGTTGAGTTTATCATATGGTAAAATGGGTGAATTGTTAAAAACGGGTGAGTTTTTTATGGTTTATTCGGAGGTTCCAAATATGAGTGAATATAATGCTGATTATGCGGCGAAATTCCCTTCGAATCGGAAGGGTTCACCGGACGACGAGACATCAGGCAACGGACAAGGAGGTAACCTTTCGATTTCTGGGCTATGCTTTCCAGAATATCCTTACTTTCAGTACTCATTTCTCTAGCATGCAGTTTTTAACATTTTTAGTGCATGATGAAGAATTCACTAGGTTTCTAGAAATAGCACACATTGTTCGACATATATGTATCAGCAATGAAATCAAGGATCAAAGCTGGAGGAATCCTTCAATTCATAAATAATTACTAATATATCATTGGATTTACCAATTTTTCAGCGTTTTTTTTTGCTTCAGGCAATGGTAGCGTGCAGCGGTCCCATTCAACAACTGGTATCCATCGACCACTAAAACGACCAGCACCATCTCAGGGACAATTCCGACGTGACAGCATTACTAGCAAAGTCACGAGAAGTTCTTGACTTTTCATCACAATTTGAGATCTCAAAAGCAAAAAATTTTGGTTTATTGGCTGCAGAAGCACAAATATCAACAATTTTTATGCAACATTTGCTATAGCCTATCTAAAACAGGTTTCCTCCCAGGAATTCCTCTTGATAAGTGATTAGTCAATGAGTCCAATATTCAGGGTTTCCTGGAGTTTTCCACAAAAATTCGTATGAATCCTTTAGGAAATTAGTGTACGTTTGCCATTGTGGAGGGTTTAGGATTATTTGATTCACCACTACGTTTCGGTACATCTCAATTCTCTCGCTTGCCAATATCGCACGACGCAACATTTCTGGATAAATTAGCAGCCTTTAATCTCTAGATCACTACCGACATGCATCTACATTGCACTGTAAATAATCGGATTCCCCACATCTTCCATTAAATGAAAATGTCTGTTTCAAATACCAGAAATTATCAATAACATTTCGGAACTGTTGAATGTTTGGCAATGAAAGGAGTCGTTCTCGACTTACTAAAAACTAGTTTTGGTTTATTTAAAAAAGAGCTAAAACATCATCCGTATGCACATTTTTCGACGTAAAATTGTCATGGCTTAATAATTTTAAGAAGCATCTGCATTAAATATCAGCGAAATTAGGCAAGTTTTTAAGAAATCACCCTCTTAAACAAATAGTATATGAATAGCATGACTAGAATATAAAAACGTTGGACAAATTTTAGAAGCAAAATTCATATCTGTCAATTCAAAGCATAATTCAACCGGGTCATGTAAAACAGCATCATTCCTTTCTTTGGAGACAGGTGCTAAATATTATTGACTGCATCTTGAAAAATTACAAAGTTAGGCAAAAGAATAAATACAAACACAACATTTATTAATAAAAATATTGGATATCAAGGGAAATTTGATCAGCATAAGAAAATATCAAAATCTGTACAATGTAAAATGGATTCAACCAAACCAGACATTGAAAACATTTGCTCAGTCGCGGCACTGTTTGCGAGGAGCCACACTACCAAAGCATAAACAAACGATTTCTCTTCCGTGCTGTATTGCGATGTTTTACAAAATTTTACCCATAATTCTAAATTTCACCCTTGTCCAGGGCTGCCACTTTTCGGCTACAGTTTGCAATTTCTGGCCCAGAAAAAAGTTGCTTGAAATATTCTTGAATCAGATGACATTTATGTGCATGTTTTTTAAGTAAGATTTACACAAACTTAGGTGAAATGGGATCCATACAAGCTAGGCTAATAAAACAGCATGAAAACTTCCAATAAAAAGGTATTACTTACATTGAGCAAATATGTCTGAGATGAGCATTACTATCTCAGACCGACACAGATTTGTTATTCTCGAAAAACAATCCGTCAGGACTTCTGGAACAAAAAAGTTTTCAAAAAGGAAAACATGAGCAACTATATATATATATATGCATATATATATATATATATATATATATATATATATATATATATATATGCATAACCAATAAAATAGAAAGGAAAATCAACTCTACCATCTAAACCAATGTCAAATATTTCCATCACTAGAACTGGGGAAGAAAATTAGCAAATCTAGGTCTACAGAATTTACTAACATTTTTACCTCGTTTGATTTTGCTTCAGTCTGTTTTAGCAAATTGGGTTTCATTCGTCGATACCGACTTCTTGTTTTTCCAATTGTAACAGTTCCCATCGTTGTTTCCTCAGTGCTTTGCGTCAATGGCTCCCTGCTAACACCATCAGCACTTACTGTTTCCAGTCTTGAACTCCCAGATGTTGAAAGGACATCTGTATCTTTTTTCCTTTGCTCTCTATTTTCATACTCTATTTCACCTTCTCCTTGAACCTCGGATATAACCACTGAAGACGACTTATAACCATCCTGATCGGTAGGCTTCTTATAGTTTTCAACAGACTTCAAATTTGGTTGCATCGTCACATATCTTGTTTTAATCATTCGTGACTGCTCAGATGATAATGCAGTTGCATTTCTAGGGTCAATAACTGGTTCAGAACTTTCTTTAATAGTTAGTTTTGCAGGCCTTTTCCTTACAGGGCGACGGACCCTTCCCAGAAACTTCGCAGTTGAATCCGAGGTTCCAGCTTGGAATGAATCTAGTCCACCTGTTTCATGCTTCGAAACAGATGGACTACAATGCTCCGTAGCAATAGAGGACATGCTAGTTTCTGTCACCGAAGTACTACTTCCGAGACTACTTGATGCTCGACACTGAGCTGTAGCACATTTCCTGTAAATGAAAAGAAATATCCCAAAACAAGAACTTCATCGACCTATTAAGAAGAGTGGATGGATTTGTAAGTACTTTGTTTGAAACAGATAAATTTTAATTACCTTTCATTCGTTGTCACTCCGTCATCAAGCAAAGTGCTTTCCTCATCCATCACGCATAAATCTCTTACAGGTTCTGAAACGGAATAGGATTTACTTTTCTAAAGAGACTTCGCAAGTTTGATCTGTGGTCTAAATCTTAACAATCTTCCTAACAACGTTTCCTATTAGTCACTCCTTTAATTCTCAGCTGCATTCTGATACTCCAATTTCTATTGCTAATGTCAATTTCCAGTATTATCATAATCGAAATAAATCGAGGTTTCCAGCATTAAACTGAAAAATAACGAGATCTAAAAAACCAAGTTTTTAATTATACCTTTTTCCTTCTGACTGGTATTTTTTTCTGTAGCACCTGAAGCTATTACTGAAATAGTTTGTTCAACTGCTTTTTTTGTTGCGAGGCTAACATTCGGTCGAAAATGTTTCCGAGATTTCAAAGCTTTCCCTGACGTCAACGTGAGATTTCTATTCTCTTTAAGCAACTAAAACAGATGGATTAAAAATTCATCTTCAAAAACAAGTAATTTGGACTGATATTTTAATACCTTCTTAATGGATCAAAAATTTACAATTAGGAGAATACGGTCATTCCTAGAACTCAATTCAGCGATGTTACCATCGAGTAATACCAAAGAATAAAATTATCGTTGAACCCGTACTACAGATAACTATGTAGCTTCCACCTTCACAAATTACCACTTGGTTTTTTCTGTTTTTTCAGACAAGAAGATGCACTACAGAAAGACAAAGATGAAAAAAGACCGTGCGAACGCTGGTTTCACTGGTTTCTTCTTTTGGATCGCTTGTATTACAGTCCACTTCAGGTTTTACAACAGTTTCATCCGCATCCTCGATTTCTTTTAGAATATCGTAGTTTATTTTGTTTGAAAGTTTTTTTTCCTGAAAAATTTTAGAATTGGAAACGGAAAGTGATAGGGAATCAATTCTTAATTATCTGAAATAATTAGCTATGATACCTTCTTCCATATATCAGCTCTATTATCACCTGGCAATCTAGCTTTTCTATTATATATGAACAATAAATATAATTTTGTTTAAAAAACTTACATGTATAACTTTTTCCATTGCTTCTTGTGCAGTTGCAGCAACGATGGGTTCTTTTTTACGGACACCATTTGTTCGACGTCGTCTTTTGGCTGAATTGTCTTTTCCACGTTCCTCTTCCTCCTTTTCACGACGCCTAAAAAATAAAAAATGCACATATATTCTAGCAAGATTATATCATGTTACGTCTACAAATACAAGTCAAAATACTTGTTGCAATTTCGAACATTTACTGTTCTTTTCAAATAATTTCCTTTCGATCTGTTTTACCAAAGCTGCGTTATTCCATTATTTTTGAGATAAAGAGAACAACTGCGAATTAAATCTTACCGTCGTTCCATTTCTTTTAGATGTTCTCCATTTAATTTCATCCAAAAACGAGTTTTCAAATCCACCTCCTCTTTGGTTAGTATATATGTATCGATTTCTTCATCATCAATTCCTGCAACAAGTTAAAATTCTTGAGCAAATTTAAAGTATGAGCAAGGATAATATCATATTCTAGTCTTCCAGAATTATTTGGTCATTCAACAGCTTTGTGTGGGACTAAAATTTGATATAACATAATGACGGTCACGGTTAAGAAACTCCATCCATAAACACTCAAATTATTTTGTATCCAAACAATGTTAACTTCATTGTATTTATCGTAGTTATCACAGTTTACTGTGTTGATCGTCAAAGCAGATATTATTGATCACTAGACTTCATTTGTAGAAAAAAAAGTAAAATTTTACCCTCCAAATCGAGTTCCCCATCGCCAATGAGTTTCTCACTTTTGGCTTCAGAAATCGACTCCGCTTCAGTTTTGATTGGCGCTATTCCGAGGCTAATCAATGAAGGTGCATAAGTAGATGATATCCCGGCATCGGATCTGTAACGATACTCAATATCAAACATACTGGTTTATGAAGATTATATCTGTTAAGGAAAAAAAAATCTAGGCAACGAGAAAAAAATAATGGTCTACTTACATCGCAGTAGCACTTCTAGCAGCAGAAAAGACTAAGTCAACGATTTCATTTCGTACTACAGCATCCGCTGCAGTAAGTTCATCCGATTCAGATGCTAACGAACCACTTATCATTCGTGCGTACTGTGTTCGTTTGAAGCGTTCCTTTCGCCGTTTTTCAAGAGCTCTTTCAACTTCCGCCTCCATTGGTGGCATCTGCAAACTTTGAAGTTAAAAAACTGTAGCAGCAAATTTTTGCGAATTTGACCGACTGTAGGTTTTTTTTGTTTAATTTTATATTTATACTATGAGGATAAAATGATCTTGGAAATGTATTTTTGCCTCCAACAATTGTCATAAATAATAATCAGCAATAAAAATTGGATTCCTTTTCCTGAAGTTTCCAGATATATTCATTAACCTCAAGTTCTATCTTCCTTAATGCTTCCTCCTCTTTCAGCAATTGCATCTCACGTGCTTTACGACGCGACTCGCGAAATGCTGGTGGGTCTTCACAGTGTTCCTGAAAGAAGAAGGGAATTCTCTCCAAAAGAAGTTGCTAATCTTCTAGAAATTCAATCAGATCAATCATTTTTTAGCACCCCACAGTTTGGAAGGGTTGATATGTCAGACGCTTTATTAGTAAATGTTCGAGGCTTACTAAATCGACTGATGTAAATTCATCGATTGTTAACGTGCTTGAAGGAGTCTGCCCAAATTCATCAAGACGTTTCTTAACAACGGCTTCGCTAATATGTACGACACGTACTACGTCGGCAACCGTTCGATTAAAATTAAAGCATCGGGCTGCAAGCAGTAATGCTGCACCACAGAGACCAGTTGGACGTCTTCCTGTTGCTATCCAGTCACGTTTCATTCGTTGTACTAGTCGGGTTGCTAAAGATACTACCTGAAGAAGCAATCGTAATAAAAGTACCATAATAAGCGCTAGCAAATAATCATGATATAATCCGGAGATTGGGAATTGGATAAAAACACTTTCATATCTTGTTAATTCCCTCAGCAAATACCCAAAACCTCAAATAAGACATCTCACCGGACAAATAATTTTAATAGCATTAAATATCACGTTTAAATTAAATTTTTGCGATCTTATTTTAACTATCTCCCTTTCAGAGAATGTCACTTTATTCTTCTATCAGTTTGATTATCGTTATTTGTGTAAGCCGCTGCTGTGTATAATAGTACTGTCACAGTTACATCTGCTAAAAGTAAGAAGTACAACTCATACTGGGATGTTATGTTAAACTTTACTTCTTACTTCTAGACTTTTTTTCAACGGACAGAACTCATCAGAGAAACGGTTAACATTTCACCATAGCTAAATTGTGTTAAAGAATTCAACAAAATCCAAAAAGTATAAATACTCGAAAACACATGCTGACCTCTTTTTGTTTGGAACCAAAATCGAGTGAAACTGCAAAACGCAATATATACATACAAGGATCAGTAGTTGGAAGATTTATTTTCAAAGAGCGGGTCAGAAAATTCAGTGTTCGGCCCAAATCAAACACATTAACCTGCAAAACTGCAGTATATTCGTTAATCAATTAATGTTGCTAAATGAAGCAACGGTTATGCAGCAGTTAACCTGAAACAAGTCGTAAACATCAGTTTTGGTATGCCATTAGATCTGCAAACTGGGAAGTAAAGAAGGGCGGTCGACTTCAGAAATTATAAAGTAAATCAGGTATTACAGAAAAGTCCCACCTATAGGCGAAATTTCTCAATGAGACTCTAACGGCAATGGTTGGATAATGCAAATTCTACGGAATATACCTGAGTGATATCGCTGAAATCCAACAGCAAATGTGCGGTATTCTCCAGCCGACAGGTCATATATAAACATGCTGCTACGACATGTGATCGCACACGCCCGCGCGTAAAATTGCGTGAAACGCACATTTTAAAAAAATTAAATGCTGTATTAACACAATGCTGATTAATTCGCAGCTGACTTGCTATCTGTAAATACAAAACAAATATGAAGCTAATAAAATCTTGTATTGACAAAATTGAATTTTGTCTTACATTTCTTCAAACACCAACCTAAAACATGTGACACAAGAAAATCATAAAAACATTCTAAGCAAGCGGATAAACCGGACATCATGGAATGCGAATTATTCAAGATAAATCTAATATACTTATTCTAATCAATAATATTTTGTTACCTCCTCGATTAATTTCCTTCCCTTGTAGTAAGTGATTTCTCGAGACTCCTGGTGTGATAAACCGGGTACTCCGGAAAGGTTGGTTGGCTGACCGCGTTCTTTTGAAATGAATTGACCTGGACATTACATAAGGCATTACAATAACTTTAGATATACATTATAATCGCGTTCAAAAATAAATTCCTACTATGGTTAGCCTTTTGCCTATTCCTTGAAATTACCGAAAATGATTCGAAAATATTGCAAATATCCTCTGAGGATTAATGACTTACCCACTAAGGAGTGTCCACCACCGGCATTTTCCTGAAATGCCACATCCGAAACAATAGTTGACTCTTCCAACACCGTACCACAACCCATACATGTAGAATCACCACGAGCTGTATCATCATCAATTTCCAAACTGCCACAGTTTGGACACTTTCGACTCATTCTGAAAGAAAAGAGAATTCTGTCAATTACTGAACAAATCTAAATTTTGGTCAGAAATTTAGAAAACCGATAAAACGAAAGTGAAAATTTTTCTTTCTATTAACAAAAACTGGCAACCTCAATATTGCACAAATAGTACACAATACGATTAACCAACAGAATGAAATCGTCAGAAATAATATTTATATCAAATAATTCGTCTAAATTCTCAATCAGCGAAACAACAACTGAACCGCATGCCGCATAATTAGAACGGAAAGACGACAAAAAGTTAAACACCATGGCAGCAATATAAATCCAAACAAGCAGGCCCAGCAAAACCTAATTTTTTGGAATGGAAACTTTTTTTTTGCCTATATAGAAATTATGAACCTACGAAGAGCTACTTTACAATTGGTAATCTTCTTTTATCGTTTTGGATCTCAGTACCAATACACATTTCCCAAATACCGAACATATAATTCATTAAATTATTAGCTGTTTCTCAAATTAGAAGAATGCCGTATTTCCATATTCGCATAGATTTTTAATCCATAAAAAAATGCTCTTTTACATGTCGCAATAAAACATTTTGAGTTGTATTACTGTTTTTTCATGTTAAACCTAAATGAATGCATGTGTATGTATTGATATTTGCCATGCGTTTCTGCTATTCTTTAAACCATTCAACTGCTGAATATTTCTGAAGCCACAACATTGTTTTCTTTTTGTTGAAATTTCTCATCGTTTTGACATTATTATTAATTATCCTTTAAAGGTACTTAAGTCATCTATGAAACTTTTGATTTCTTGAGCACATGTAACAATGCAATTCAGTTTTTGCTCTTTCATTTGTTTCGAATTAGAATGAGTGGTACGTCATATCGATGTTAAGGAAATTTTCATATCTCTGATCGTTGAGTTAGCTATAGCTCTTCATAAATACGTCTTTTTTTTCTTTAAAATCTGACGACATTTGTAATACTTCACGCAAATTATCACAATTTAAAATATTTCACGAAATATTATTCACCAACAAAAAGAATTGGTCAATAAATAAGCTGTTTTTATGCCGAATTTCAGCGAATCCTTTAAACTGTAGAAATTATAACCAAGAAAGATCAAAGTAAAGATTTGGACCAAACTCAGCAACAGAAAGTAACACTCCATCATCAGAATGGCAAAACCGTTAACTCGAAGCTCAGAACAATACATACGCCAAACGACTGAAGTTTGCACGCCAGAAACTTCAAGCACTCAAACATTCGGTTGGCTTTCTACACGATTGAATGCTTTGGATGGCTTGCGGGTCCGGGCGGACACGCTTGTGCTTGGCACTGGGTAGACTTATAGGTGGAGTACATGAAGTTAGCATTTAGTTTTTAAGTAAAAATTAGAAAATGTAAAATTTGAAATTACCCGTCCAAAAGCAAAAATTAGCAGATTAGAGTAGCAATTATATTTCAAATAGCGTTGATCAATTGTAGTAATTTCTTGTGCACTTAGTTTGATGTCTACCTTAAAATTATGACATAATGTACAACGAATTCGATGGAAAGATGGTCCTCGACAACGTGTATTTTTGCATTGGTGATATTCCGTTATGTTGAAGAGCACTCTTTCATGCTTTCCCTCAGTAGAGCTTATGATGTTATTCTTTAAATAAGAATTCAATCTATTGATTAACACTTCATTGGATTATTGATAATTCGTACATCGATCTAATTATATAAATCAGCAAATAATTTTTTCTGCTAGCAATTGATTTATCTTAGTCGTCCACAAATTTTTATTTAAATTTTAATCTATAGTTAACTATATATGACATTTCCGATAAACAACTTGCAAGCAATTCATTTCAAATTTCATGTTAATTTTGAAATTAATGTAATTTAACTAAATGATAATGTATTATAATTGATCATCGCAAATGTTATCATTGCAAATGTGAGCGTTGGGACAGATGTGTATCTTGCATCAACGGGACCAAACCGATTCGGATCAAATATTCCCTTTATACACTGCTGCACCTGATGTTTTGAAAATCATTAATTTTTGAAGTTAGCTAAAGATTTAATTGGTTTAACGAATTAACGAATGTATAAATTGTCAGCTTTGTGGAAAATGTAAAATATTAAAATTTCATATATTTTTTCGAATTTTTGAGAATAAACAAAATTTATGGGAACTGATGAAGGCAATTAATTTGATAGTAATTCAAAAATAAGTGCGACAGCTGCATTGAAATGCTAATTATTGTCTTAAATTCTTTTAAACGGTCAAATTATTGAAATGAGAATGTTTAGAAGTACCCCAGAAATGTGATTTATATCCAGGAATGCTTTTAGTACCGTCCGATGGTATTAGCATTAGCAAGAGGAAATATATATCATCATAACAATTAATTTTATCAAACAGTACGTGGCATAAAACTGTAAATATGCGGCGTAAAACTGTATGAGTAGGAATTTACTCAACATTTTTAAGTGATTTCAAAAAAAAAAAACCAGATTAATTGTTAAAGTTTTCTCTCCCTTAAATTCTTTAAATTTTTCGGCAGAATAGAAACTTTAGAAGGAAATAAATTAAATATAGTTTCAGTCTAAAATTGTTTAATGAATATAAAATTGCAGTCGTACAAAACGAAAGTACCGTATTAAGCAATCAATAGTTTGCTGTAACAACAAATTTTCCTCTTTTGAGCGATTCAACCAAATTTTTCTGTGATATAGTGGACATTGTAAACATAAGTTTTGTAATAAAATGATAAAATTGATAATTCAAGTTCGTTTCACATTTCCAATATTCGATTTCAAATTTAAAATGCACTTTAAAATGCACTTTCTTCTTTTTTATGCGATACGAGTTGAAATTAGAAGTGTAATAGAAAAATGTGCAAATTAGCAATTAATGATTGAATTACGAGGCATTGCTCTGTTTAATTTCTGTCAGCTTATCATTGCTATCATTTACGATCACCGACGTCACCGTTCTGCTATTCAAATAATCTCAGCAATATGTTAACGTTTCATGTTATTTATCACATCACGTATGATAATTGTGATAAAAGTTACCAACCAAGTGATTTTGTGGCTTTTTCCAACAAAATTTGTGACGTGAACGGTTTACAGGATGTATTTGATGTGTGAGTAATGCGCAAATTTGTTAATATAAATATATAGATATTCCTGTACGTATGATATCTTAAAGTACTTAAATCTTACCTTTTCTTTAATGTCATTGCTATCCCTAAAAAAGGTTACAAAGACATGACAAACTAAAAATTATTTAAAATTATAGAGAGAAATACAAAATATCATAAAATTTTAAAATAAAATATAAGTGAATATTGTATATTTTCTACATTCAGCACAATAAATTACTGTAAAATTCAGTCACTTATTGAAACTGTTGTGAAGTGAAGTACAAATACTTCATGATGGTTGTTATTTGCATACTTGTGATAGGTAAATTAATCAAATATTCGATAATGATTACTGCTTACAGATTATTTATAAATTAATCTGTACTTGAGAATGGTCAGTAGCTGATAAATTAGTCTAATATTTGATGGTTATCATTCGGGAAGGTGACAGCAAACGTCATCGAAACTTTTTAATATCAACTTATATGCATTATTAGTTTTGCATAAATCAAAATATCTTGAAACTAATATTACACTGCTCCCTTTGATATCATTCATTTCATATTATATCGTTTTGGGGATTGAAATTTTCTAAATTTCAATCTTTCTTTTCACTTGTATCATTTCTCTGTTCTTATTGAGTGATATACATTTGAATTTAATATCAAACTAAAGTAAGCGAATGAGAGAAAGAATTGAATAATTATGATACATCGTTCATTCATTTATTACCACTTATCATTGATATTTGTGTTGAGAGTGTAATTTTTATGGGTATGATTAATGGACGAGAGGAATGGTTGATGAGAGGAAGGTCATCGTAAAACGAATGACAAAAAATTTAGGTATAATCGTGTTAAGATTTGTAACAATGACAGGTTAATTGGCGGAGTACATAAATTATACTTCCATATCAATACATATTATCGATCGTATTCAATTCTTCAAGTGAATTCACTCCCAAACGTCTTTGATCTTTTTTCATCTTCGCTTCTCTTCTCATTGCATTATTTTATCTATCGCTGTATGCAACAATCGTTGAATCATCCAAATGACAAATTGTTAAACCCAAAATTCTCTTATCTTTTCACTTATCTATCTAACCTTCCTAATCTTCATGTCCTTCAATATATTCGCTATCAATACTTATCGTCAATATCATCTGAATTTTTTATGGACAAAGAAGTGCGGCTTTTTCTGCAACTGTAATAAAATGATAATATTAAATAAATTAATTAATTGATAATATTAAATAAATAAATAAATATGAGTTATTTTAAGTGAACTAAAGTTGATTAATTGAAATCATTGGTGTGTGTGATCAACTTTTATATTCCCAAAAAGTTTTATTTTCATCTTTTGGAGAGCAAAAAACGATTTTTGGACGGTATGATTATTTAAATAATTTGAATAAATGTTAATGGTGGTGATATGGGAAATTGTAGTATGGAAGTTGATGATGACGATGCTAATATGATACCACACGTATCTTACGATGGATGATAAAGATGTGACAAATGACAGTATTGGAGTTGGTGATATGCAACGAATGATATTATCAAAATTGCCGTTGATAATGATGATTGTGTGATAAATGATAGCAGAAAAGTTAATAACAACGATGGATGCGACGGTGAAGTGAAAGGATATATGAGGAGTGATTAATGTACCGTCCAACGGAATTTGACAATTTTTCTACCTTTCCGATATCTTTTCGCTTCCTCTTCCTTCCTTCCGTCGGTGCTTGCGTTCATTTGCAAAATGAATTAATCGTATGCGCTTGCCTTTGCCTTCGATAGTTGTTAATATATTGTGTAATATAAGATGAAGAAAAAAGAATAAACAAAGGGAGATGAGAGAGAGACAGAGAGAGGGAGGAAGAGGGAAGAAAAGAAGAGAACACGAAAAGTTAAAAAATATTTCACTTCTTAAACTTTTCATTTCTTTTCACTCCACCTCACTTCTTCAGCTCTAACCCAAATTCCCAATCATTCTTTTCCTTTTTTCTTCATATTATCGGACGAAAAAGAACAAATTTAAATTCTTCCCAATTTCGAATATATTTTAACAAATCGAATCGATAGCATTCTAACATTCGTAACTTTAAACATTTTTAAATTGTTGTTTAACTTTCTCTTCTCTCTTCGTTTTTTCCGTTTTCTCTGCATTTCACTAAAATCTGTTGTAATGAAATAAAGAAAGTAATTGTATTTCTTGTAGGATTGAGGGAGTGCATTTCAATGAAATTCACGACTTATCGCGATGTGGCGGATGTCGTAGCAAAGAAATCGCAGTAAGCAAACACAGCACAAAACAAAAGTTTAAGTAAGCCAGAAATAAAGGATTTATTGTTTTTTGTTTCCTTTATTTATATAATAAATTTTGTTCAACGAAATGAGAAGAAATTTAAAAATTTTGGAAATTTTCAAATTTTTAATTTGCAATTCATTTCTCACATAGCAGCGCATTGATTTTGATCTCATTTTTGTTGGAATTCACATTTTGATCAATTTACTGAGAAAAACAAATGGCAAAGAAAACTGTGAATTCATTCAGAAGACCTTTTTTCACGAAATATCAATAAAAATTATCATTTCACCAAAAAAATGAAAAACGGAAGGATTCCTTTGATTTAATTCAATTCGATCATTTCCCATCTCAGAGATAATGTGATTTGATTGAAATTCATTGCCGTATTTTAGTATGTTACACATTTATTCCACTTATTTTTCATTCATTTACACAGTTTTAATTCAATTCAATTCGATTCAATTCCATTTCACATTATATACCTGTAATGGTATATCTATAGATGCACATCAAACATCGTTAGAATATTTAATCATAAAAAACCGACAGATAATCAGAGCGGTACTTTTATGTTCCACCTGATGGATTTATTTATTTTGGTTCTTAGCTGAAGTTAGAGTGAGTGGACTTTCCTGTTAGTAATGACTACTTCTTGTACACTGACGGAAAGAGATGAAAGAGTAGAAAATAAATTTCATATTGAAATTTCCTGTTTGAAATATTCAACATAACTGGAAAAAACTTAAATTAGCATTAATGAGGTGTTCATGATTTATTAGAGATTATCGTATTCCCTCTTACATACACATATGTATTGAAAGTAACATGGAATTTAAGCAGTTTCCAAGTGATCAAAGTTACTTAAGTAACTTCCTTGAGTAGTTAAATTTAATTAAAGTTTTTGTGAATTAGTTTCATGTAATTTATAGGAGCTTTGAAAGGTTATTCCTTTCAATTTTGATAAATTCTATCATATCCGATAGAATTGAAATTGTGACTTTACTGGAATATCTTATTGCTTTTCCTCTATTTATATTTTAATATAAATTATCAAAATCAGTTTAACTCAGTTTGCTCAATGCATGCATTAATGAATCATTCAGTACTGCGCGTTATCATGATAATAGCTTTTATCGGTAAAAAAAACTTGTATTGATAATAATCCTTATCAATAACACAAGATATGATGTGCTTAAATTTACTTTTGATCGATTAAATCTGAAAAATTTTTAATTAGCTTAATAAGACGTAAATCACGACGCATATCGATAATAATGCTTCGGATGGTTCCATCAAAGACTAATCTGTTCCTGACTGTCTGAAATGGTCTAATTAAATCCAACATTTAAATTATCGATTTAAGTTGGGAGAAAATTGAACAATTTTATGACAATATCTCTTCCGCTATCATCCTTCTTCGTAAAAGCTTTTCGGTTTACAATCGGTACGGAAAACAGTTTTTTGATAAATGAACGAGAAATTCGAAGATCGTTGTTCTTCTCAGTCTACTCGACCTATCATTGATCGATAAGCCATGATAATCCATAATTTGCAAAATGACAGGATATGATATGTTTCTGACTAAAATAATTAGTGGAAAATAAATTGGGTAAAAAAGCTTTCAAAAACAATTAGTTAATTTCACAGTCAAAAAGATATGTTAAAGTTAGAAGTAAAAAAAAAAGAGAAAAGTTTCTTTTTCTTTCTTTTATTTTTTGAAAATGCTAAAATGACAATGTGTATGATTGAAAAGTGTAAAATTTCAGATGAATAAAATTTGTTTGTTAGGCATTGTCAGCTGTTTGAAGGATCGTTATAGTTTTCCTGAATTATCATTTTCCGCCGTTCCGTTTCCGTTTTTCCATTCTTTTTCACTTTGCTCAATTCTATTTTTACTCTTCCAATTGCCTTTTCTCCTTCTCATTGCTGCACTGCAAGAGAAGAAGAAAATTTTTTTGGTTAAAGTGTAATGTCATATTTTCACTTTGAAAAATGGCCTATTGCTTTATTGCTAATTTTTCGTTTCCTTTTTTTTCCTCCCTGAAATTTTAGATAATTTGTAAAATTCATCTTTCCTTTTTTCTTCTCTCTCTCTCTCTCTCTCTCCCTCGTTCATTCTTTCTTTCTTTGAAATTGATTATGTCAAAAATTCATTTTTTCAAAACATTTTATTCGTTCACTTTCTAAAGGAACGTATGCAAAAAGGAACAAAACAGATGTAATTCTTTCCCTTTTTTTTTTAAACTAAACTGAAAGTTTATTTCAATTAAAGAATTCTTTGCTTTCTGCAGGGATTTTTTTTCCATTTCTTTCATTTATTTATTTCGTTTTAAGTTTTTAAATCCTTCGATAATTTTAGCACTGTTGCTTTGTTGCAATAATTCTTTTCTTACATTTAATATCCATTTTTATTTCAATTTCCAATTGTGTTTTCCAGGTTGATTTCACTGTAACATAAGTGTAATTATAGGTTATGTTACTGAACGTGTTTTACGGTAGTTACCGTTACGAAATGCTTGTATCATACGAGTTATTTAGTATGTGTTGACCTCTTATTGACCTCTTAATATGTCAGTTTCATGTTTTTTGTTTTGCTTTGCCTACTAATTTCAAAAATAATGCACCGTTGAGTTAATGTAATAATTTATATTTTATACCTGTCGGTCTATGCAAAAAAGAAACCTGTCGTTTTACTATTTTATAAGAAGAGAGATTGGAAGTAATGTAGTTGGATGGATGAGCACCAACGAAGTACGTTGGAAAATGCAAATAAATCAGCTATTAAACGAATTTGATTTGATGTATGCATAGGCTAACTTCCTCCTCTTTAAACGAAAGATAGAATTTTAAAAAAGAGTGGAAGGAAGAAGTGAATGTGAAATAAAATTGATGAAAAGATAGAGGAAACATATTAGTCAAAGAACGGTAGGTATGCTCTCCCAACGTCGACAATTAATTACGGATATTTCATGATATTTTTATTTGAACTTTAGTTAGCTGGCAGAATCGAAATGGAATCCTGTCGGATAGCAAGTTCAGGGCAAATCCCAAGCAACAGTTTTGTGTTACAGTTATGCAGCAGCATAGAAGCATTGTGTAGGATAAGATGGATACAATGTGATATAAAATATCCGGCCGTGACAAACTGGTAAAATTACCGGACAATAAGCATAAATCAAAACGGATGATTTTTTTCCTCTTTACTTCCGTCTTTCGTCCGGTAATTTTGTCATTGTTAATCAATAAATCAAAAGTTGATAATTTATGCATATGTATATCAAAAGAGACCGAAAAAATCTGTGATGAATGCATTCCTCACGTTGATCCTTTCACTTTTGTATATTTTTAAAATTCATTTGAATTATCGACCATAACAAACAACTCGGCGCATTTTCAGACTGTTAGCTCTTTATTGATATTATCCACCGTACAGACATACAGGCAACTGTAAACACACACACATACACACACACACATACACACACACACACACACACACATACATACATACACACATGCAGACTGGTAGTTTGCATCGCACAGTCTCCATTATCATCACTCGCCGATCATTCAATCCATCCGTCCGTCCACTGACCATCAGTCCATCTATCTGCCCGTTCGTTGATCTTTTCCCGACGACGAGCCATCGTTGTGAAGTGGTCAAGAAGAAAAGGAATTTCACCAAGTGGTACCTCTCCCGGTCTCTTCCACCGTCCCCTGCTCCTCCACACCATTTCTATCTTACCACTAAATCTTTCATCATCACTTCCGCCCAAACGCTTAGCATTCTGTGCGTGTTTTAGGTATACTACGGGGGAATAAGGGGGAATGATGAAGAGGAGGGGAGGGGTTCGGTCGATCATTTTGTAATGTCTCAATCGGATCCAATGGAATGCAATGCAATCCATCCATCCCTTCATCATCACAGCTGTTTTCGGGAAGAGCGGG
Organism: Litomosoides brasiliensis; assembly: GCA_013365375.1. Lineage (NCBI taxonomy): Eukaryota > Metazoa > Nematoda > Chromadorea > Rhabditida > Onchocercidae > Litomosoides > Litomosoides brasiliensis. The sequence goes on along the minus strand of JABVXW010000525.1, from coordinate 11,704 downwards.
AAGGCAGGCGAGGAAAGAGGCAGACGGTAGTTTTGTCGATATTTGATGTCAGCTATTGCTCCTTCTCGAATTAATGACAAAAAGGAATCCTTCACTCTTTCCTGCACCGTTAGTTTACAATTTAGATATGTCTGTGTCTGTCTGTAACGTATCATTGGGTGTGTGTGTGTGTGTCCTTCAAATAATTCAACTATTTCACTTAGCAATATGCTATTGCTACTTTCTTCAATTCAATTCGCTTTTTAAACTTTTACTCGATGACCTCACCTTCAATGTCACTTGCATTCTTTTTTTCAAATGTTACTACTACCACTACCACCACCATCATTGTACCACTAATAACGATAATAATTAATAATAATAATTAATAATAATAATAGTAATAATAAATGTGATACTAATATTGTCACCATTACCATTAATGTTAGGACGATGCTACCACTACTGTGAGAACCACTACTACTACTACTACTACTATTACAGTTATTACTTTTACAACTAACAAAAGTAATAACAATATCGTTGTTGTTGTTGTTAGAATAAACTTCGTGCGGTGAAGGGAACAAAAAATTAATTTTACTTTTGTGAATTTTATAATTTAAAAAAATTCTCAAATTATTGTAAAAAATGAACAAATAGAGGTAATTAGAAAAAGAAAAAGAATGCATTAATTAGTGAATTACTGTTTGAGATATGCGTGAAACATTTACGAGAAATTTTCATATTATCAAAGATGCATTACTGTGATTGATAACCCTTTGCAGTACTAACTATAATTTGATAGAAGCGAGAGATTAAAGAGAGGAAGGACAAAAAAGTACGGAAAAGAAGAGAAGAAATGTATAAAAGAAACGACAGGTTCATGGCGTTTAAACCTTTTCTAATTTACTTCCTCTTAACACTCATCTAACGCTATCAATGATAACGATAATCAAATAATAACAATTTAATGAATTATGATTAAGCATACTCACTCTTTCGTTTTTTATTTAATACATTCTTCTTTCTCTTTCTCTTTCTCCCTCTCTCTCTTATTTAATATATTCATTCATATGTTTCTCATTTCATTCGTTTTAAAATATCATAGCCTATCATCTATCAACCAGACCTTATTTCACTAACTTCTCTACCATTCCCCCCTCCCTCATCACTTTTTTCCCTTCCCCTCCTCTCCTGCCAGCATTCTTTCATTCATTTCAGCCAACTAATCGACTTCAGTGGCGACAACGACGTCGATGACAATGCCGAAAACGCCGACAATGAAGGATGACTGTCGTCGCACCATCGGATGCTTCGTCAACGCTGGCAACTTTTGATTTCAGTCGGTAATTACTATGAAAAAAAATTTGTGTTGAATTCCAATGAATTTTACAGTTAAAATTAAGCGTTATTTTATCAATTTATTTCTTTCATTTCATTTCTTGAAACATTGCAATAATATTGATTGATTTCACTCTTACTTTTTACAAACTTTAAATGAAATCTAAACTTTTAGGAAGGTATTTAGTAATAGCAAAACTGTTTCATTCGTATATTATTGTGGAAACTGTGATCTTTCACTTTTCCTTTCCCTTCTCGTTTAAACTTTAAATGAAAGAAAGAGAGAGAGAGAAGAAAGATGGGAGTGAAATGATTACAATTAGTTGAATGAATCAACAGTATAGCAATGCTCGCTAAGTCTATTTTCTTTTTACCTTTCGGTTGATTAATTCTGACAGTTATCATTCACCCTATCTGTTATCACAAATGGGGCGAGTGGTGGTGAAAGAAGGCTGATGACGGTTTTGCTACTTTTTTCTTTTTTGCTATCCTTTGCATATATTTGATAAATGGAGCTTTTGAAGGAGTTGTCCGCTAAGCTGGAAGAATTCAAATCATCGAAAATTAAGAGAGAGAAGAGCATTTCAACAATTCTCTTGTTATTCGTTATCCGCAAATTTGATTTATTTTCAAAAAGGTTTAATTGTCTATTTTCCCTTACTTTCAACTAATTGGTAGACCTAGAAATTCTATTCGCACATTTCATTTAGCTCATTCGCATATTTGAAGCAATGGAATTGTAATTTTAGGACTTGAAAAGTATACGATCGTTGCGGGCAGAAACCTTTTCTGCATGTAGTAATAATAGTCCAAGTAGAACAAATAAATAAAATACGATATTGATAATTTGAATAGTGAAATTATCATTAATTTCTGCAACAAAAGCTATTCCTAAAATTTTTCCTTTTATGAATTGGTAGAAATCTTTGATCGTGAAATTATCAAAAAATGAAATAAAAAAAAGCACAACTACAGTATTTCCACGGTTGCGATGTTTGATTTGACTGCCAACATTTGCATTTCATTCCTTCCTATTTTGTTTTTTCCTTCTCCTCTCCTGGCGATGGTAAAAGTATGCCTACTGAATTACGGTCTTTTATTGTAATTTAAACTTTTTAAACAAATGAAGGTTGTTTTGTTTGGTGCAAATTTTAATTGCATTAATTGCCCCGCATATTCTTCTCAGTTCAAAAAATTTTAATTTGATTTTTCTTTCACTACAAGAAATGTGTTTCCGTTTTTTTTTCATTCGACAATTAATTTCTATTTAAAAATCTGAATTTTTTTTTAAATAACCTAATGTGCTTTGTACGACTTTATTCATTTCGCTGCAGGATTTGTTGATTAGATTTAATTAATTAGCATATAATTATGTAGATGTTTTAGCGTATGTTTTGTACGTCTGCATTTATTAGAGTTTAATAATAAAAGGAAAATGCTGAAATATATGACAGATCATTTCCGTCTTCCAAAAAAAATTTGTTTTAGTTCTATTATTTTTCAAGTATTTTTCTTCGTTTTTTTTAGAAATTTAATTGCAAAATATTCATGAAAGTCTCTCTTTCAATTGCTCCTTTTTTTTCTCAGGTTATTTTTAATAAAATTTTATGCAAATTTAAAAATCTCATTTTTCTGCTTTTCTTTTAAGTGTTTAATTTTTGTTTGTAAAGAAAAAAAACGTATACACATATGTCTGTGTGAGCGTGTGCGTGTTGTGTGTGTGCGTGTGTGTGTGTGTGTGTATGCTTAGGTGTGTATTTGCATTAAAAGTAAAGGATTAAAATTTTTCCTCACTTATTTGGTAGGAATTTTCCGCTTTTCCAATGGCATCAATGACAGATACCACCGCCACTTATTTGGATAGTTACAGTAAAAGGTGTGATGTGCTAGCTGATATGCAAATTGTTTTATTTATTTTTCCGAAAACAACTTTCTCACTTCTGCTTCTTCGCTTAGTTTTTAATATGTCCCCTTCTTCTCCTCACCTCCCCCCACACCTGCTTTAACTTCCTCTTCCACCTCCCTCATATCCATCCTTCGCTATTTCATTCAATATCAGTTATGTCCGGTTTTTTTCCGGTGCATTGAATTGTTGAATGAATGGATATATTTCACTGCCTATCTCGTTTTCAATTATTGAGTTCATAACTTCAAACATAACTCACACATTCTTTCCCATCTCTCATAAGCCCTGTGATTTTGCAGTTGATCTTGAGACGGTTGTACGTGAAATCATGTCGTATAACATTTAGTTCCATGAGATCACGTTACATCCGCCTCGATATCTTAACTGCTATACCATACCACGTCATACTCTATTAATGAAATTATTAACTTTCAATTCTCCTTCTTTTTTTCCAGGAATTTAACACTGGTGGAAAGAAGAGAGGTACTGTATGTACAGAATGGAGAAGTTAATTGATGTACAAAAGAAGCATAAAAAAAGAGAAGACATCCATCAATGGTATAAATGATTTTGAAGAATTCGTTGCTATCACTTCTAATGTTAGTATGCATTCTGTAAAGAATGTATGAATTTCAGGTAGAGAGAGAAGGAGAGAGGGTGAGAGAGGAAAGGAAGGCATTAGTATCATATCATCGTATCGGTCGAATATCATTCCTTATAAACATTTACGTAATTAATGAAATTTTCAGAGATGTGAAATTATTAGCTTTCTATTAATTAATCTAACATTATTGAACTTGTATTATTTGCGTGAAAGTATTTATATTTTTGTTATTAAAAATTATATAAGAAAGTCAATAATCAGTTTATCATATCATTTATTAGCTGCAAGAGCAAATTGATGGCAATAATAATAGTGATTATAATTCATGAAATTTTATTATTCTAATAATAACGAGTAATAACGATAGTGATTATCTTAATATTAATGGTAATGATAATGTTTAATTATTATTATATAATGGTTAATGTCAGGTTGGAAAAATTTTTCCCATCTATTATGTGTTGAAATACGAAAGCGTTATTGCCGTTGCTCTTCATCATCATTGTTATCGTCGTCGTCATCACCGTCATGATACCTGTCGTAGTTAGTAATATTACACAGTGTTTGTCTCCATACTGTCATCAGAAATATGCAATGAATATTATGGAATGTGGCCAGAATAAATTTAGGTCAACAATGACAAACATCCGTCTGATTGGTTTTTCACTCCGACAGAGGGAGAGAGAATCATTCCTTTTCTCCATTTTCGTCCTATCATTCTGAAATTCTATTTGATAGACAAATGAATCATTCTTGATGATGCAGTTCAATCGAGAAGACCACAGTTGGTCATCAATTTATCATTGAAAGTTAGGAAGGGAAGGGAAAAGGTCCGGGATAAGGTGAGAATGGTAAAAAGCGATCCATCTATAAAATCGTTTTGAATTTTTTTGCTTATCATTTGATTTATATCAATTTTATGAATTGAATTACGGTCATATCGTTGATAGGATGCCAAATAATGCGATGACTGAATTAGTGTTTAAGGAGTGATAAATTCAACTTGCTGAGTGATTCGATTCCTCAAATTTGCTACTTCGATCACTGATGTCTTTGCATCCATTCTCATCCTTAAAGAAATAGTTTATACAATTTTACACTGAAAGAGGTGGAAATGGGAGATATCAGTGATAAAAATTAATTTGTAACTGCCACATCGTGTCTTATCATCCAAGTTTGCGTCATTCAATTCTTTACATAAGTTTTCTTTTAGCAAATACATTTTGAATTCATTCCCGGCGACTGCTAAAAAGAGAGCTAACGGCAGAAGAGATGGAAAATCATAAAAATTCCACATAAATTATTGTATTATGCAAATTTCTCTTATTCATAACGCTCTTCTTGTTGCATAGAAAGGAAGGCTGAAAAAGAGAAGCAAAAGAGTGTGCAATATTGGCAGGTAAACTTTTCAGGAAATGTAAAATATCACAGGCTTTTCTTGCATTTCATTCATTTATTTTATTTGTTTGCATATAGAGAGAGAGGGGGGGAAAGAGAGTGGGAAAAGAAGTACTGTTGAAGGAATAAATAAAGGAGAGAAAGAGAAGTACATGAGTGGTAGGATAATGCTAGAAGAGTATGAATGAAGTAAGAATAGGTTAGTTAGTTAAAGAGTGAATGTTTTGAAGAAGGCAGACGGAAAAGGTTGGAAGAAAATGAAGGAAAGCTATTTTGAAAAATTGCATTTTATAAAATTTAATTTAATTTGATTTTTTCCAAGTAGTTGCAATCCGTTTCAATTATATTTCATTAAAATGGAGATGTAAATGGACGGAAGTTATGAGATGATGTAAATGAAGTTGTGCATAAATTTAAAAGTGACAGTTAAGTTGGTCATGTGATGGAAAACAAGACTAAAATTTTTTGTAATAGGTAAATGTGATGAGGTAATGAAGAGCTAAAGATGGTTGAATTAGAGTTTCTTGTTCGATACCGCTAGGTTTCATTTTTCCCCTCTTAAAGTGTCCTCCAGTGAAATTAACTGAAATTTTTTTAAAAAAAAATTCCTTATTTTTTGTAAGATCAGTCATGAGAAAGAGAAGAGACATATTTTTTTCTGCGTATTGAACTAATTTTTAGCGTACGTATTGCTCTCTGAGCTAGTCTTTAGGCCTATTTGTGTAATTGTTTAGAATTCATAATCAAATTGGTTTCATCATCCATCACTGTATTTTTTATTTTGCTTTTTGAATTGCATTATTCCGTGTGGTGGAAAAAATGCGGAAAAAATATTGTTCAGCTGGCCGTCTGTTTGTCAGAACTGAAAATGATGCATAGTTAGTTGACGTATGATTTTTGCATGTAAACTTCTGATTTATCAAATATTTCAGGACAATTTTTTTTTGGCTAACACTTTGTTTATTATTTACTTCTTTTTGCATATTTTTTGAAATAATAAAATTTCAGAAAGAAAAAAAAACTAAAAGTTGAAGTTATTTGCACTTGGTATTTCTCTGGAAAATTTGGAATTATAATTTCTGACTTATAAAAGTCCTTTGTTTCCCTTACACGCATATATTGTTAAAGTGTTATGATATTAATGGGAGAAAAAACAATTACAGTTTAACTTAGTTGAATTCCTTCTCTCTCTCTCTCCTCTCTCTCTCTTTAATTCCACATCGATTGTATCTTTTGTAATTTTCTGAACTTTTCCTTTTCCTTCTTAATAGTTAATAATTTATTTCCATTTCACTTATATCCATAACTGTAGGGAATGGAGAGAGAGAGAGAGAGGGGAGGGGGATTTCAAGTTTCAAAGCAATTAACAACATGCTAGCCGAAAAAGGAACGCTTGAAGCTATCATGCCATCGGTAGTTTTTTTTTAAGAAAATTTCTTCTCTTTAGAGTATGAGATGATCTTGTCGTACGTCTGTAGTTATCATCCTCTTCTTCACTACTTAGACTGAAGAGAGGTGGGAAGGAAGGATGAAGGAAGCAAATTATGGGTAATCGTAGGAAGTTTAACAATGTAAGACAACTCATATTTGTCTTACATATTTGTGTCTGTCTGTCCGTCTGTGTGTGTGTGTGTGTGTATGTGTGTGTGTGTGTGTGTGGTATGTATATATACATGCATGTATGTGTGTATGTATTCATATGTGTACATATGCTTGGAATGTTGTCCTGTCATCTTGGTAATTCTCGTCTTTCCTGCTATACCTGAAAAATTATTTAACGAGGTATTCACGAAACGTTAAGTTACATTTCCGTTTACAAAGTTGAGTTACTTGTACGTTTAAAACATTCATTGGAGATATCTTCCATTTGTTTGACATTCTTTTACATTTTATTTAATTTTCGTTTATTAGCAATTTTGTTGATGCACTTTGGTTGCAGTGCTGTTCATCACGGTTGTGGTGCCGAGTACTGCTCACTGCAATGACTGTTTGGCTAATTTTTTGGAGGAGAAACCGGAAAAACGTTTACTTCACTGATGGAGAGAGGGGGAAATTGATTTTGTTCGAATGATATCTGGCGAAAGATGGAAAACCTTATGGAACAAGTTTGCTTTCTTTTGTTGAAATTTTTCATTAATTTTTTTTGCAGTGAATTTGATTTGGTGGTTTTGAAAATGGAAGAGAAAGCGATCGCTTTCCAGCATTTCTTCCAGTGCTTCTTCATTTCTGTCATTTGATAGTTTTATATTTATTGCTGTGATGTTGTTCTAAAGGAAAGAACAAAGACGCTACAAACGGACAGTTTAATAATTCATATTTAGCTTCACACAGATGAGAGATAATTCACGGAAAATTTCCAATCCCTTAACTTCTACCGTTCCGTTCCACTTTTTTGACAACGAAAAAATAATTTTTCCTTTACTTTTCATTCTTCTTCAGCTAAAGGTCATTTTCATCTAACATGCTGACCTGCCGCATTTCCAAACGATCTTCAATACGGATGTGCTTGTATATCATGTACTGGAAGAAATGAATCATGAGATCATGCCACATCCGTCTTGACGATTGCTAAATACACTTTGGGAAATGTATCCGGCAGCCTCAATCAGCATTTCTGATCGCCGTTGAAAAGGATTAGCCTGAATGGATACCATGCTGAATTCATAACCACATAATATGAATCAGAAAAAGTGCACTTATCGAAGTGCCAAAAACTCACAGTAAGCCATACAGGCTGTTTTCGTAGTTCCAAACGAAGAAGACTATCAGTCTTTCACACTAAAAATGATAGTTATCAAAAAGAAATGAGCAAAAAAAGGTCTTACCTTACCTTTTGAGTTCCTAATGTCAATTTTAAAATATAAAATTAATTACTTCTTCAAACTTGAAATTGATGAATTTTCTAGGGAATATATGTAATTTTATTGTACATTTCTACAAAACTTTGAGCAACTAAATGGAAAGTTTTGTCAATTTTTTCACGCTATTACCGTCAGATACGATTCATTCTTTCCGTGGAAATTGATATAAAATTTCGCAAATACACTTCAAGAGGAAATCAGTCAAAATTATTATAGAACAGTGACTTTTACTTGAATTTGAAATAAAAACTGAAATTTATGTAAGTGGAATGTGAATATTAATGAATATTAAACTTCGATTCCACAATGTTATGTTAAGTAAGAGGACACTTAGCATCTTTGTATGGATAATTTGAAGATAAATTATGCGACGTTTACACACACGCATTACTTGATATAACGTCCACGCATTACTTTGCGTGATATCACGTCAATTCAAACAAAATTTACGCAGTTATTGCAATTTAGCATTGGGTAATTTGCAGCACAGAGTTTTGTAATTTATGATAATAACCTACTGATGCTCTGCAAATTCCTACCATAAGAATAAAATCAGTTTTTTTCATCGAATTTTTTGTTTTGAATTTGTAAAGTTTACAAAAATAAATAGAAATTATTTTTAAGAATATTTTGCAGCGTACATTTTTTCCACTGTAACAAACAGTTATGAATTTTGAACTTTCCAGGACTTACTGAAGAATTTCCTAGTCAAGTAAGGTTCCCATTTAATTTCCTAAATTTTTTTTCAGCTTAATTTTAAATAAATGAATAATCGAACTTCCCATACCGACTCGCTTTCTCTTTGAGGAATCTGTCAATAATAATTCTATCGTTACAGTTTAACTCTAAACGTATCAGTAAATGAGTGTGATTTGTTATCACTAAATTTGTCTGCATGCTTTCTAACAGAATTATAAATTTAATTTGAAGAAAGTATTTTAAAGTAAATATTAATTTGTTTTACAGTGTCTGTCTATAAAGAACGTATGCATATGATTTGTTTCATTTTATTAATTATGCATACGTCCGATCGATATTTGAACTGAAATTAAATTTTTTGCACAGAAATTAAATTGCTGAATTCTAAAATTTTTGTGAAATGTCAAATTGTCGATGTTTTGACAAGCATAAAGTAATTGAATCCTTTACTTACATCCAGGAAGAGTTGACTACTGCTTCCACTGCTGCCGACATATTCCTTACAAAGAAAAAGAGAGGGAGGGAGAGAGAGAGAAGGAAAAAAACGGGAAATGACTTACGGATTTCGTAAACCTTAGTTTGAATGATAAGAGGTAGTTACTTTTGTGATAAGGAAAACATGCGGATTCCTTTTGGAATGAAAATTAATGTCTTTGACAAAAAAGGAAAGAAAGAGGGAAGTAAAACGAAGGAAAGAAAGAGTGGAGGAAAAAGGATTGAAAGCAGGTGTAAAAGTAGGAAATAGCGTTTAAAAGATGGAGAGAAGCGGCATGGGTGGGGTAGTTTAATGTTTAGAAAAATTACCCTTTAAAATTTTAAGTTGATAAATTACTAAAAATTTGTCCCAAAAGAATTTTTCGCTCATTCAATTACTAGAAAATTAATAATGATGATAATATAATAACAATAAGAATAATAACAAAATAGTAATAATAATAACGATAATAATAACAATAATAATAATAATTAATAATAATTAATAATAATAATAATAATAATAATAATAATAATAATAATAATAATAATAATAATAATTAATAATAATAATACTAATTAATAATAATAATAATTAATAATAATAATTATTATTATAATTATAATTATAACAACAATGATAATGATAATAATATTATAATAATAATAATAATAAATTGTACAACTACGCAGTATTTTCCTTTTCATTTTGATTTCAGTGAAATGCCAATAGCATTTAAAAACTGAAAAAGGAAAATTACAAGCTGTATGTCATTTTTGTTTTGATAATTAAATGAAAGAGGTGAAAGGTGAAAAAAGTTTTAATTTCATTTTGCGACATAAATGACAATTCAATGAAGCATACTTCCCTTAATCGGATTGACGAACCGATGTGACAGCATTGTGCCATTCATTCATTTCATTTAATTTCTCGCTATGTTTTAAAACTTATATTATTGTACAACAACCAAAAAATAAAGGTGAAGGCGAAGAAGGAGAGAGAGAGAGAGAGAGAGAGAGAGATAATAGCAGGGAAATGATGAGAAGTAATAATTAATTGTGTAGAAATAATTGAAGAGAAAAAAATTCTTCGCGGAATTTCTGATAAACAAAATGTCATTATTTACAATTATCAGTGCATAACTTCCTGTTTTATTTCGAAGAGAATTTGAGCGAAAACTAATAATTAACTATTTCATTTCCGTCTATTATACTTTAATTAATTTGATAACAAAAAAAGAATTTGCGTTTAAATTCGCAAATAAACAATTTATATTTGAATTTAAAAAAAATGAATAACAATTCAGAGTTTAGGGATAGAAATTGGTTAATTTATCATTCATTGATAAGGTTATCATAAAAATTTCCACAAAAAACAGAACAGATGCAACAGCAGCAGTTAAACGTGAGCGATACGTCTAAAAATAGTACTTATCAAATTCTTGTTGGAAAAGTTCAGTTGGTTGGTCACTCAATTCCCTCTCAACGAGTAATAAAATCGGTGAAATAAAAGGTTTTCATGAATAGATGAAATTATTGGAAATAGTTCAATCAACGATTAATCCTTCCCTTCAAATTTTCTGCTTCAAGCTAATTGATATTTCGTAATTAGAAGAAAATTATTAAATGAAACTTTGGATGAATGCTTTAAATAATTAGTGCTTAATTCCTTAATGGAGTGTACAGATAGCATAAAAATCATAAAAAATATTAAAATATTTTAAAAAATATTTTTTCACTTTTATTTAGAAACGAGTAAGTGTGCACTTTTTAAAAAGTTCATTTTTTAATTAATCAATTAATCGAGCGAGTTATGCATCAAAATTTTTTTAATTCAATTAATTAATTATTCACAAACTATTTTTTTTCAGTCACTCGTGGAATTCCGTAGTTTCTCCCAATTTTCCCTGTAAAAAATAAAAGAATATCTCACTAATATAACAATAATAATTAATAATAATAATAATGAAATAGTAACAAATAATAACATAATTTAATTTTGATCGATTTGAATCATTTGATGAAATGCAATTGGTTTTAAAAGGAATTTTGAAAAAGTTGGAAGTGTCTTTTAAAATTTTAAATTAATTTTTCAAATATTTTCAACTAGACATTTTATAATCATTTCTCATTCAAGGGCACATTCCTGAATCCTTCCCTACGCTCAATCCGTGCGTCCATATTAATACAAACAGAAGTGGAAAGAGATAGGGGAAGGATTGAATAAAATTGACGAGAAGTTCACGGAATAAACATCCGGAAGTCCGGTAATGAGGCAAAAAAACATTAATTTCAATAAAACTTGTTAATTATTATTATTATTATTGTTATTGCTTATTAATATTATTATTATTATTATTATTATTATTATTATTATTGTTATTATTATTATTATTATTATTATTATTATTATTATTATTATTATTATTATTATTATTATTA
>JABVXW010000524.1:0-30358 GCA_013365375.1 Litomosoides brasiliensis | reverse complement strand
TTTGTGAACGAATTTGGCATAAAGTTGATATATACAGCGATGATGCAACAAAAGCTGCGCAGCTTCTCATCAACGATATCAATAATTCCTTAAAACAAAAAAATCTGACGGGAATTTGCGAAACGCTCGTTTTCATAGAAGTGATAATTTTAATTTCGAAAAACTGACCCGCTGACCAGATCTGACCAGAAGCAAACTTATATCCAATTCGTAATTTAAAGTTTTGAACAATCCTTTGCTCATTTTGTTATCCATTGAATCTTCTTCAGGTAAATTCGGCAGAGTACCTTGAGGAGAGACCAGTGCTGAAGATAGTTGTAAGTGCCTCACCGAGCAAGGGAAAGTATGGAGCACAACTACTTAAGGAGAACGATAGCTTTAAAATAATTACAAAAGTAGCTTACTTAATTTCTGTACTTTCTCATTTTGCTTATTCATTTTCATCCCTCCGACAAAATCACTTCTACTCTTTTTCTCTTCTTCATTTAATGTTTTTTTTCTTATTTTATTTTTCAGTTATTCCTCATTCACCATCTCTCTCACTAATTCATTATATTTCGTCAGTTACTTAACGGCATTTGAGAATATTTGTTGCTAGCGTAACTAATACGTGATCTGTTCATAGCAAAAGCTTTCCGTCCTGCGGAATGGTGAAGTTTTTCAGATAATTCGACTGGATCGGTACGGTGAACAGGGACACTGTTCACCTGACGAAAGTGTTCGACCTTTGTGTTATTGCCGGAAACAGCTTACAACACCTGCGAAGCGTCAGTGATACTTGAGAAGTGTTGTTATTCAACTTTTGTTGGAATTATTTCGCCATCTTTCAAATAATTTGTTTTACGCTAATTTTGCTCATTTTCATAATAGTTTGTGTGTCGATCATCACAGCACCATTTTTATGCAAAAAATAATTCAGGAAGATCAATCGTATAACACGTGAGGTAGTATGTAAACCAGATTTGCAATGCGTTAAGAATTGTTTTAAATTAGTTCACTTATTGAGAAAACCAATTAAACGGCTAAAGCTAAATGACTCAGTATATTTGTTTGTTAATAGATTTAGCTTGATGATTATGTCATGAGAGATAGCACTTAAATGTGAGTGGTGTTGATATCCCAGCATATCAGTTATATGATTATCAGTAACAAATCCATGGATACAGATACATTCACTTTATATCACTTATTTGGGGACTGTTTAATCGTTTCAAATAAAATTTTGGTGAAATCCGAATTCGCCAGTTTGGAAAAAGGGCTGATTATGTACCCATAATGTTTCAGCATTTGCTAAAACAGGTCACCTACTATTAAACCTTTGATTGGCTCGATCTTAATGTCTTATACAACTTACTTAAACAATTTGTTCTACATTGTTATTTTAACGTGCATTGTTTTCTTTTGGGAGAAATGAAGCTCATATCCATGAAGAGTTTGTTAAAACCAAAAAGTGCAAAAGCAGTTTACGGTACGAAAATAATTTCATTTCATTAATTTACAATAAATTTAATTGCAAAATAAAGCATATGGTGTTTTCTGCTCTAAAAAGCTCATAAATCGTTCAATATCTTCTTTCCTACGCTTAAATCAATTTGCATTTAAATGTTTACAAAAGACAATACACTAACTGACAATATCATACATAGTAAGATCGGAAGTTAAGTACTACGAGGAATGCATTAATGATGAAGTGGTACAGATCTTGTGATATCTTACGTTTGGCTTGTGCCGTTGTGTTTACAAAAATATGCAAGAAAGCTAAGTAATAGCATTCATAGGTATGACATGATGTAGTAGCTGAGAAGTCCTCCTCATCTCACCGCTAAAGGAGAGGCTCTTCTCTTAAATAAGAATCACATCAAAATCGATACTGCAAATGAAAAATATTTTAATAAATTCAAATATTCAAATATTCTGATTCAAAATTTCAAATATTGATTCAAATATTCAAAATTCAAATAAAATATTCAAATATTCTGATAAATTCAAATATTCAAATTCAAATATTCAAATATTCAAAATATTCTGTTCAAATATTCAAATATTCTGTTCAAAATTCAAATATTCAAATTCAAATATTCAAATATTCAAATATTCTGTTCAAATATTCAAATATTCTGTTCAAAATTCAAATATTCAAATTCAAATATTCAAATATTCAAAATATTCTGTTCAAATATTCAAATATTCTGTTCAAATATTCAAATATTCTGTTCAAATATTCAAATATTCTGTTCAAAATTCAAATATTCAAATTCAAATATTCAAATATTCAAATATTCTGTTCAAATATTCAAATATTCAAATTCAAATATTCAAATATTCAAATTCAAATATTCAAAATATTCTGTCCAAATATTCAAATATTCTGTTCAAAATTCAAATATTCAAATTCAAATATTCTGTTCTGCATTCAATTGAAATTAACTGATATCAAATGCAAAACTTGTTATGGACGCCTGTTAACTAAAAAACACGAATGAATGCAATATAAATTGCAATGTCTCAAATTGCAATGTCAATGGAAATGATTTAACTAAGGAACAATCTACGCTGTTAAGCAACGATGTCTAACAACATTCATAGGGGTGACGTAGCGTAGTAGCTGACAAGAAGTTCGCCTTAACTCTTCTCACGTTAAAGAAGAAGTGGAAGAGAGAATACATTAATTGCTCCTAAGACTGTCATACACGTTCAGTATTTGGAACGCTCAAAATGAAACGTTCCATTTCACAACCGCTGTATTATTTAACAGCAGTGACTGTGTGAAAATTTGCTTATGAAGTCCCGTGAAGTGGAAAGTGCGCGAAAGATAACGATGTATGGCTGCAGTGGAGGGGTGTGGTACGTTGCATTGATCGTCGTTACTGTTTTCCTTTACAACGAATATTTGACATATTACATAACGATCTACATGACATGTTCGTGGCCTGCGCTATCGTCACGCAGAGACGAACAGAAGGGAGAGACGAGAGTGATGATGTTGACTGATATTCATCTCCTCGGACCCCGCCGGGGACATTGGTTCGACAAGTTGAGGCGGTTTGCTTTCCTATTCTTCATTTTTACACTCTCTGCAAAGATTAAAGTTAATGAAGCATCCCATAAAAGAAAGATAATAATGTGACATTTCCGTGTCATCCTTTATCCTAAGAATCAAATGTGACAAATAACTGTTTTAATTAAAAACTTTATTTCATAAATAAAGAAAATTATTATATGAAAAAGTCTGTATAAGTAGAAATATTTACACGGGATAAATTGGACAAAATTAACATAAAATTTAATTGGTTAACTGGAAGTACTAGTTACTTGAAATGTAAACGTGACACTTGATTCGAACGATCTGAAATAAAATAAAAATACTCTCATTAAAACTATCTACTTTAAGCTTTCCAACTGTATAGAGCAGTATAAAAGGAATAGAAGAGGTTCATTTTCATTCTGTTTCCTTCAGATTTCAAGTAACCGAAATTCAATTCTTTCTGTTCTGTTCGTACTTCGAATCATTCATCTAAAAACTTTTCCAGTGCATCTAATTCAGTGAAGCTTACTTTGGATACTTATACTTGAACTACAGGAAAGAGTGAGTTAATGAATGGATGCGTGCGTGATTTCTTTTTCGTGTTTTTCAGGGAGTGGCAAATGTATCGGTCATTTCAATCAGCGATGTCGCTAATGCGTCCACATGCCGTTTTCTTTTTAGGTTCGTTTAAATATATATTCGAATTCTAACATGCGTATTCGAAACGAACGGTTTTTAGTATTTATTTAAGACTGAATAAGAATAGATTTTGCTAGTTTTTATAAATATAAATAACATCACAGGTATACATTAGTATCGCTTTCTTCGTAATCCGAAAATTTATGAATTTCAAATATACAGGCGAATTGCTTGAAATTGTCATGATAGATCGATTTTGAACAAATGTATTATTTCGGATTGTTTTTTCTTTTTCTCCCATATCCCCACATTTTAAAAGATTTCATTGAGGTTACTTTGAAGTAGCAATTTCTGTGACGGAATGGATTTGCAAGAAAACGCAAAAAAATTGATTTGATTTAAAAGGATGAGAAATTTGGAGTACTTGTGAGAGACAAATCAACAATTTCAGGTGATTTGTTTGATGAGGGTACCATAAGTGGTCAGCAGGAGCTTGTGAACTATGTAAAACGTTTCGATGAACTTTTTTATGTGCCCAAAGATGTTGAAAGGCACTGTATTCTCGGCAATCATGATATTGGATTCCATAATGAGTAAGTTTCATGATACATTACAATGTTTAAATTTGAACCTTTCAAAACGTATAGAATTTATATTATTCAAAATTTTAAAAGCTAAAGTTGTGGCTTAATTTTTCGGCCTATTGTAAGTTTTTCTATCATTTGGCTGGTTTTTTTCAATTTAATTTCATTTTTTTTTGCTATCAGTATACGTTGGGCTTGTGGCAGACATGTTGAAAAAGATAGTTAGCTTGAGGTCCGATAAAAACATGTTAGTTTGTTAATAATAATAAAATAATCAAAGGTGGAACAATTAATAAGCATATTTTGTACTTGAGGGATTAAGAAATGTAATTGTTCTCGTTAGCACCGGAAAAATTCATAGCTTTCAAACTTTGCAAAATAATTATTGAACCACAAAAATTCCAAAATTGTTTGATTAGAATCAGGCAGGCACGATACCAGTTTCTCTCAGAGTATTTTTCACGGTCATTTGCGGATCACATTGTTATTGGTGGGAATCATTTTGTACTGCTGAACTCGATGACAGTTGAGCGTGATGGTTGTCCTCTCTGCACCGCTACCGAACACCAAATTGAGCAACTGAGTCGCAATTTTGATTGCACCGAAAATGTAACAGTGTGTAATACACACTCAAAACCTATTGTGCTACTTCACATGCCACTGTATAGGTGAATTTTTATAAAATTTGAAGTTTTTTTTTTAAGAATCACTCTAGTTTAGGAGACACGATTGACAATATTATTCCAACTTTCCCTGCTTGGGTTATCTCTTAGTTTCCTGTGTGTTATTATTGCTGCATACGTGCATTATCTCTGTGAAATTCAGCCGATTATTACTTTTATTTATATCGTTCATTCCCAAATGAGATTTCTTCTAAATCATTAAACTGAAATTAGAAATCGTAGAATTAATTTTGCATAAATTTTTCAGTAGTTCAAAAGGACAGTGTAATTTTTATATAATGTTTGAAATTTAGGGAAAGCGATGCAAACTGTCCAAGTGACTATGACGCAATCCCAGAACCAATGAAATGGAACCGTTTTCGTGCCGGTGTTGATTGCCTTTCCAATATTTCTTCCCAATACATCCTGGAAAAGCTGAAACCTCGTGCTGTTTTTAATGGCCACGCACATTACAGTTGCCAAACTTGGTGGGTCCCACTTCCAAAATTTGACTTAAACATATACTTCTGTTAAACCGTCCTCATGAGGCTAATTCCTCACACGTCTTCGTGCAAAACCTTTACACAGAAAGATTGATTTTAGCTCATAACAGTTGGGATTATCTATCGACTTTAACTTTTAACAGTTTGTGGTTTTGTTAAAATCCATATGATTTGCAAATTTATTTCTTAGAATTTTGAGGCATTTGGAAACGTTAAGAATTTGTGACATTTGAGGGGAAATGCTATTCGCTATCGCGTTTTCTTTAATACGCATGTGTTATCAAAGAATGGTTCCAAGAGATATTTCTAGTTTAATATACATTTTAGGTGGCCGTCACCCTACGATATGTACGAGTGGACATTATCATCATTTTCATGGAGGAATATTCCACAACCTACATTTCTTCTTATCACCGTAGTGCCGGATGAAATTCAGGTTAACAAGTGCTTTCTGCCAAATGAAAAAACAGTTATCGGTAGCTATATCATAACTGTTTTGAGCATAATACTTTTTTTATTCTGTCGTTTAGTCTCTTTCCTACGGTTCCGGCAATCACATTCTTCGTATCAGATCATAACTCAGAAGTGCGATTAATTGATATCAAAGTTTTTATGGGATTGTTAAAATCTTGAAATCCAAAGGTGCTGAAGTTCTGAGTTACAATACTTATTCCTATTGCTTAATTACATTGAAACAATCAACAATTTTTACTTTACATTTTGGGGAAAGGAAAGAATATTTTGTGATTTGGGAAGACGGGGAGCGACTTTTTACTTTGCGCTTTGTTACTGCATATATTTTATTATTGTATATACAAGAATTAATTTGTACAAATTTATGCATTTTCCACCATATTATAATTGCATTTTAAACACGTGTAGAATACTGTTTGCCCTTCATCAGCAGATCGTGTTTGTCTGCACGTATAGCTCATCTTTCCATGGCCACATTTATCACATATTTTATCCACAACAGGGTTTTCCAATGCACCTTCTTTAGCATCTATCACACGTTTCTGGTATATTTTCTCGGAACTATACACCAGTTTGTTTCGAATGGCTGTAAATATAAGTAAATATCTCCAAGTTTTAACGCAATCTATCGACAGCATTATGAGTCTCTTTTAACCAGCTACAGCTATCTTCGGGAGATACTTTACGTTGATGGACAATTTTTGCTATCACGAGGAAGAATAAAAAAATATCGCACACTAACTAAACGACTAAGAGTTTATTTAAATTAACTCAGCAAGTTATTTCATTTCTGATGCAAAACTATATAGTTTTAACCCCTATGCGGATAGCCTTCCAATAATCAGACATCTCCTGTTGCACCAGATAATGTGGAAGCGCTACAAATATCATCTCTTTCCATAATAATAATACACTGATTTTAAGAAATACCAACGTTTAATATGCCATTGGGTCCGGCAGTACGTACATGTAATGGTAGTTGGAGCGGAACTTGGTAATGGAAGCACTGTGCCACACTCAGAACAAAATTCGGATAACATCTGAAATGAAATAAATTAAGAAATTAATTCCTATTAAGAACTGATTGCGTACAGCGTCGGGAACATCAGAATTTTTTCCAGGACAATTTGGAAGAATTAATCCTTACAAAATGCAGTTAATATCTTCGTCAGCGTTATACATTTAATTTGCAGCAAAGTTGCGTCAACCTGATTTTTTGCTTCGAAATCATACACATTATGCTCTATTAATAAAAACCATAATCTCCAATTATGCATACATAGGATGTTATTTCGACTAATATCTTTCCTGACACACTTCAATCCTAACAATTGAAAAGTCCATTTACCCGCGAAAACTAATGATTTATGTGCTCATCAAAATTCTTCAAGAATTACAGCACGAAAAATATTTGTGCTTGAACTATGCCGAACAAAAAAACCAAAATCGAAGTACGGTAGAGTTAATCGTGTAATCTTGACCGACATACTAACATACAAAAAAGTTCAGGTATTTTAATTTTTCGAGAAAAATTCCAACATAGTTCTTCATTGGTGAACTAGAAGATCAATTAAAGCTGGGAAGATTTCTCGGTGTTCAATTTTCATTCATTCAGTTTCATAATTATTAAAATTATCATTAAAATGAGCGCGGCATAGCTCATTATTAAATAGAACAATTTAGCCCATAACTCACATGAAAAAGGCAACGAAAGACACGTGCAATTATTTTTGATGTTAATGATACAGATTCGAGCTTTGACACAATGGAGAGAATAATTTTCCTGTCTTTCGCAGACTAAATATTTTTTAAAGTAATTTGCTATCTCAACTCACCAACAACTTCCACCATCCTTTGTAAATTCAAAAAAAACTGCACACTGCAGTTTTGGAATTTCAGAAATTCAAAAATAAGCCACTATTGTATATGAAGAAATCATAATTATAAAAACTACTGTCTCATCAAAACAAAATTCTAAATGTAAACTAAGCCTATATATATGTAGAAGTGTTGCTTCTCCATAAAAAAGATTCCCTATTTTATTATTGTCTTGAAATTTAGTATTCCAAATGCAAAAGCTAAAGTCCTTTCCCGACCAAAAGACAGGCACCTGTATCCACAATCGAAACAGCACATTACAAATCACACCGAAAATTCATACTTATTAATTAAATATCACGGATTTAACGCAAAACAAAAGTGATGGTTAGAGGGTAGCTAATATCCTTGAGAAACTGATAATTACAACGGCTAGAGTTTGTACTGAACCAAGCACCATGCAATGCCAGCAACTAATTGCTTTATCAGCTGACGAAAACATCAGCGCTATTGAGGCACTTGTTAGCGCACCAACTGTTGCAGGGCCTAATATTGCCATACCTAAAATTTCATCATGAATAGACTTTTTAAACAAATTAAAATTTCTAGTAGATATTAAATTCCACGTAATATCTGGAGCAAATGGCGAAAGCTTGCCAATCAATTCAGATGTTAAAATGTTGCTAATTAATATTAGATAGTTTACCATATATGGTTAGTAATTATCAATATTTTGTTCCATTATTATACATCACAGAAAGAACGACGTAAAAGTGAATGGAAAACACAAACCTCTTTATGCCTTATTAAGTAACCTACAGTCTGAGAAAATGTATATGCTAATTCTCCAATCAAATAACTTCCTAAATCAACTATCATCTGCATTCATTCATTTGAAAACAGGCAAGACATTCCCGGCACATTTTTTATCAGAGTTATACTGGTATTTTTGACTGCGCTCGTTTTTTTTAAACTTCCTAAGTGGTAGAGCAATTTTTCATGTGAAATTTTAAGAAACATAAGTGGAATCAAAAATATTGAAAGTTTAAAAAATACTATACTGCCAGAAATGTCTCATCCGATTTAAAGTACATGAATACCGATGAGTACTGCAACATCCAAAAGAAAATAATATATAATGTACCGGTCTAACCCGAGAGTAATTTCTTCAGGAAAATGAACAGGTGGAAAATAACTGTATCTAAGACAAACAAAAGTGTCAACCACTAATGCGGTGTTAATGAATGGAAGACTGTAACCTATAAAAATTAAACAACGAAATTCAATGCACTAACCAAGTATGGAAGTTGCATAGATAAACATCCATGGATGATTTCGTAACATAATCATTGAAATCAACGCAACAACAATATAAACAAATACATAGGAAATGACCATCCAGACGGTAATTCCAAAAAACATTTCCCAGAACGATGTGATATCTTCGCCACTAAGTGTTAACACTTTCCATAACGAATAGTTGCTTGTTCTGGAATTTCAACGTTTTAATCTGCCGCAAAGAGATAAATATACATATTAAAAATATGATTTCTAAGCAAGGCTTAATGTTGAAATTAATGAGTGAAATTCAGCTCATACATTACCTCCATTTTATCTTTTAAAGACGAAACTTACGCTGCGGTAAGATTTGCCTCCGCCGCAAAAATTGAAAAATGTCCAGCGGTCATCTTTCATACATTTGTTACAAAAAAAAACAAAAATGGACATATTCGAAACCCCATCTGTACATTCCTGGATATATATTATTAACAATAATCGAGTATCAGATATCTGCAAGCAACCAACTCACCCACAGTAATCTTGTTTTAAGGAATACCACTGCTCTTTAAGATGCTAATTACATCCAAATATAACAGTAGAATACCGAGTGACTTATGGCTCACCTACGACCTCATGTGAATGTAACAAAGCTAACGGTAAAATATTCGTCAAGACACTGGACAGTTTACCAGCCAAGCAAACTAGCACGCAATCACAAATATAACTGAGAACCAAATCAACCTCCTACTCAATCCAGAAAATTCGTAGAACGGGAAACATTCGATCCATCTAACACGCAATCAAAAAAAATGCATCCGACACAAGAAATTTAAACTGTTCTTTTTCATTTGCAGGAAAAAAAACCATTTTACCAAACGAGTATGTAGTTTTATCAAGAAATTCAAATTTCCATGCAGCGCATCACTTTCCAAAAAAAAAGCCAATAAATAAATAAAAACAACAAACAATAGCAATAGAAATGCGCAAATAATATAACTAAGAAAACACTTATCTAGGGAACTATAGAAACTCAGACAGAGTTAGAAATCTTAACCATTGCAGTTAAGAACTACAATTATCACGAAACGCCAACATAGAAACAACCGATTTATGTATCTGAATGTCAGACGTCAACAAAAACAATTTGACATTATATCTTATGGCCATATAGATCTAGATTCAAAATAACTATTGAAAAATTCAAAGATGATATGACACATTAAAAGTGAAATTAATTAATTTATGTCATACCAATACACTGAGAATATTTTAAACCGTAAATTTTGAAGTTGAAATCCACGCGAATATAATACACAAAAATACGATTTAATAGGATTATAATCCTAAATTCCTGGTAGAAAGGTAAAGCACTACTTTTGAAGTAACCGAGTATATCAACAATTTCTTCAACACAAAAGCATATTTTGTGTGGCAAATGCACGTGAAAGACATGCAGCTGAATAAGTATCCATCCAAGTAAATGGTATCCCAATATCTGTCACACCACGCAAACTATCTGAATTCTTCTGTTTTGGAGCTACAATACAAGCAATGATCATACGTTTTAAAAAATTTGTGTAGATATAACGTAGATTTTATTAATTTGTCAATAAGGTTAATTCAATAACATTTTTTAAGAATGACGAAAATAATTCACTGTATGTAGCATGGAATAATAAGAACAAAATTATATTTTTGCGACAAGTTAACTCCTTAAGTTTCTATAAAACATGAAGCCATTGAAACAAATCATCTTTCTCCATGATATGGATAACATAAAGACAACTAAATTATTTTTGATATCGAAACAAATTTGTTAGGCTCTATAATTTAAAAAAAAAGCTAAAAAACTTACAGTCACTGTCATCGGTTCCAACACCAACCATCAAAATATGCTCATTTTTGATAATCTTTGGTGGTTTTTCTATACAAACCAAATGAACCGATTGTCCTAGATTCTTTATCCATTGCTTGACACTTCCCAGAAGTAAAGGACCCAAAACAACGATAAGCTGTAATGAATCGACTTGAAGCCAATGTTATGTCAACCGTACAAACATTACTGGACACTAATGTTAAAAATTCAAATTATTTCAAATTTTGCAAGGAAAACAGTAGGATAATCTAGATCCCTTTCATCAACAAAACAGGCTCGATTTTGTCATTAAACTAAATATTTTATAGAAAACACGGAAAATAACAAAAATAAATACCTGAACATCGCGTTTTGGAAGCTCTTGTACATTATGAACTTGGAGTACATGTGGTAAATTGTATTGGCCAAGCAAGCATGAATATACAACTGTTCGACAAGCCCTGTTTGAAATATGGCGCAAAAACATCGTTGTCAAGAAAGTGTTAACTGCTGCTGAGTCCAACACAACCATCTGACTAACCATTATTTTAAACCTGCAGTTTATATAGACTACCGTTCACAATGGAAAAGTATCGTTTAGGAACCATTTAAAGTTTTAATAATTTTGCTGGCACTTTTGCATTTAAGGTCTTAATTTTTTGCAACCGTTTTTCCAAATTGCAGCATACTGATGACATCTTGGGATTTCTACTATTAGTTAATTCCAAAGGAAAAGCTTTGTTACTTACCAGAACCTGTAGCTTGCCTCTCCCTAGTGTACCACGATATCAAATTAAATTTGGAATTATGCATCATCTACAGACTGAGTAGTACCAATATTACTGATGAAATTGCAGGTTCTACACACATTTCATTATGATGTAAGTTCAAGAAAAGAGTCTTACTTATCAATAATGTTCCAGACAAACGTCACTAATCGATCAGCAATCATTACATGGAAAATATCGCTTCCCAAATAAGGTTCCGCTCTCTGAAATAATAGCGTTCGGGGAATAAATGAAGAAAAAATGACTGTTTCATTGATTAAAAAATACATCAAATGATTTGAAAGCATACTTTCAAAAAACACAATGCTTTACGTCATAACTGACCAGTTAAAAACTGGAATATAAACTCGAAAATTATTTATACTTAATAAAGATAAAACATAAACTGCATTTAGATGTAACCTGCAAAAACTTCTCTTTATCACATGGTTTTAAAAACGGCATACGCTGTCCATTTACTGTTTTTTCAAAACGAGCAGCAACAAACTGATCATGTGTTTTTGTTATCCACGATGTAACCCTCGATGGATCCGCAATAACATTCTCGAAATGCTCGTAATTTTTCTGGGCAAATTGTGTCCCCGGAGTTAAGATTTCCTTTCGCTCGAAAAATTTCGCATTTTTTTCCTGTTATATTATCTTGAAAACAACTAACTGGAAAGGAAAGCAATCCTAGAAAACCCGGGGGAAAAAGAAAATCAAAACGTAGGAAAAACTGAGAAATCAAACTACTGGCAATAAAAATAAAACATAAAAGTGATGACCGGTTTAAAAATAAAAATTAGTTCAAATAATCAATAAGTTCTAAATCATGTATGTGGACTATTGCCGTAAACATGACTTCAGGAAAAGAATTTTGAAATAAGTATCAATGTGAATACAAATAAATAAACTCACGTAATTTCTGAAAATCTCCAAATTTTTTTCAAAATCGAAATCCTCATTCAAGTCGAAATCAATAGGTTTGATAAGATCTTCATTTGTTTTTTTGTCCCTATTATTCTGACAAATAGCATCTAATTCTGGTATCCCAATATGTCCACGATCTAAAAATGACCAATTAAATCATCTAATAATATCTATGGAACCTTAATTTATACCTGCAACTGATTTACAAAGCACCCTTTCAAAATCAAAGATTGCATTCATAAGCATATGCTTACTTCGTCTTCCCTTATGTGGTGAGTCAAATCCATATGGTATTAACTTTGGTATAGCAGCACTTGCAAGAATATGTCTCCCACTTGCCGCATAAGCTCGACGGTTTAGTTTTGTTCTAAAAAAATTAGTAGTGAATACTAATGACAGCTGAGTATCATAAACGAACAAAAAACATCGGTAAAGAGATTCCGGATATTGATTAACTCTTTTAATTGCTGTATCTATTTGAGCTTTGATAATCAATCGTTCTAGAAAAAAAAATACTTACAATGGCTTCGTTACTGGCGATGAAGAGGATGAACCAGAAGAAGAATACGACGAATGTTGTTGCTGATTTGCATGGAGTAGTATGTTAGGATCACTGACAACATCGATACTACTATCACTGCTTTTGCGAGCATTTATAGCTGCACCAATTGTTTCCTTTTCAAAATTTACTTGACGTCCTGCCTCCGAATGTTTTGTCGATTTCAATGGACAGCCGTCCGCTGCATGCAGTGCCGTTACAGGTTTTTGAATTTTCACCAAATGTTCAGTAAGTCCTGCACTGATTCCTTTTACTGTTGCAGCATTATCAAGAGTATACAAAGATTCTGCAGCGCTTGTTTTAGAAACGACCTGAATGCTATTATTCGTATGAAACAACAAAAAAGTTTCAAATAAAGCCAAAACAGGGATTATCATCATCTTACCAAATAAGAAAAGACGGACAGGAACTTATTTAAAATCATTTTAACAAGGATTTAAAATCACCTGAACATATGACATCATATACCTTCCGTTACTTTAGCAATAGCCAATAAACAACGAACAGGATGGCTATGAATAGCTATGAACATCCTCACAGTTAATCGACTTATTTTAAAATAAACAGCTTAGCGAATTCAGAACTTAGTTTAAGATAATAATGATAAGTAAAAGCGTATTTTTTGGTTTTGATTATGTCCCGAATTCACTGAACTATCCAAGTTATTTATTAATATTTCGAAACTAATACAGAGAATTAGTCATAAATTTTATTTCCACCCTAATTTTATAGATTGTTTTTCGATCTCACCTTTCTGTTCTTTGCTTGTTCACCCTTGATATCCAAAACTCGGAAGGAAAGAATTGAACTAATTGGAAAATTTCTTTCCTGTCCACCCATTGGCTTACCATTTCTTCAAAAAGATTAGTTTTTAAATTCATTATCAAAATCTCCAAACACTGCGATCAGATGCTCCCATTCTTAAATGTCCAGATAAATCTTGAGAAAAAAAAGAACAAGAAAGTCATACAAAAAGGGTCGTTCTATAAGTATAAATCGCTTTTCAGCATCAATGGACTTGATTCGTCCCTGAATACATTTGCCATTTTTCATATTCAACGTTACCACTTGTCCGATGTTGGTCATTGTTAATGCAATCAACCTGAAGAGTTTTCATGTTTTAAGACCAGTCCCAAGAAAGTCATTCGGATTAATGAGTTTTTCCATTAATAAAATTGAATATTATGAAAAGTGAGATGACCACAAACAAATTCATTTTTATCTGAAATCCGTACAATTGGTATCCAAAGTGCGCTTCAACTAGTTGGAATGAAGTTTCTGTTATACTCAGAGATGTGCGAGCAATAACCAATACAGAAATTTGATCAGTTTGTAAACGTAAAATAAATGAGAGTATGTTACCAGAAAGTAAATTAACCAGCTAATCCCTAAGTGAATTACTTACATTCCTGTAATAGTATAACAACAGATGATAATTCACACTACTACACAAATAATACTCGATAAACAAATAACTTTGTGGTTATAATTATGACCGCTAAATGGGAATTTGCTTGGGAAGTTCGTCAAATCATAATGATCTATAAGGAAAACGAGATCGACCATAAGTTATGCTGTCAATTTCAGCAGACAAGTCTATAATGCCAGGGATGAAGCACAAGAGGAGCTATCAAAGGCAGTGCCGGGAGAATTAGAAAGGACTGAATTAGCTAATAAATGAGATGAGAACAACATGGAGTCTAGAAAGATCATTTCAACAAGTGTTGGAATACCTGTTTTATCCTCAGTGCACTATTTTGTAGTGTATTTTCTCCTTTATTGTCAACAACCTCGGAAGACCAACCTGCCACCACCTCGACCACCGGATTACACTAGTCGAACTAGACGCTTATGTCACAATATGTCTCTTTGGGCCACACTCTGAAGAATCGCTATGAAAATACTTTTCCGTTATCACTTGAGATGGTGTGAGGCGATTTTCAGTTTTATTTCATCCCTGTTATGAGCATGAGAGATATTGGAGTGAGATTTCGAGGTATTGTTTTGTTGGGGAAAATTCTAAATTAATTTTTTTTTATTGAAAGTATTTTAAGATGATTGCATCGATACCTTGAGCAGCAAGATGTACAGTGAAAATGTTTGGTCAAACGATAGTTGCGTTATCACAACATATAAGGTCATCAAGATGTGCCACGTTACCAGGATTAGTACGTCGTACTCATGGTAAGTAATTTTGCTGTTTTGTCTACAACCAGCAATTGGTACTTCTTACATGGAAAGCTTAGTGGAAACTGTACGACTCCCCAGTGAACTGTAGTCCAATCACGTGCAATTTTGCAAAACAATTAGTGCTTTACGATTATTGCCTAATTTAATAAGTTAACAGAAAGATTTCTGTGCTTAGTAAGTAAAATTGGATTTTATTTTGGTCTGATTTTAAAACTCCAACATTCAAGAAGAAACTTTCAAAGGAACTGTTACCGCTTTGATCATGTTGATTTAGCAAACAAATTTTCGACACACAGTTGTTTTAATGAATAATCTGTCGCGTTGACACAAAATTTTTTTCTACTTATGAACTGGTTGCATTCACTTAATTATGGACACACACGTAGATTTACCTCTCGCCTTACGTTTTTATTCATTCTGCACTCGGCTGATCAAGAACCCATCAAAAATATATTGCTTCTTATTCTACTTGTTGACTTATTATTTGGTGAGTGGATGAACTTTAAGTTGGTATATTAGTGCATTGTTCGATTTATTGATCAGTTATAGAATTTTTCGTTTCAGTATTCGTAATGATGTCAAGGAATTATGCTTCAGTAGGCTCGAAAATTATTCCTGAAAAGGAGGATAGAAGTTTTATTGATTTGAACACCGAGAAGTTGTGCAGTCATGTTTGTGTAAACTATCTCATTGAAGGTATGATTAGACAGTGATATTTTCTACAGATATATGTGAATCTAACTCGTCAGTTATTGAGTCGTTTTATATTCATCATAAAGGCAAAGTTAGAAGGAATTGGTGGGATAAATTTATCAGTCATTAATTACAGGTGGAGAAGACCCAAAAATTTTGCCTGATTCCGAGTATCCACCATGGCTTTTTGAGCTGCGGTTGGAAAGAAAAAAAGAACTGGAAGATTTAGATCCAGAAGTTGATGGTTGGCTGTACTGGCGAGAATACCGATCGGTCAGTATTTTATGCCCTTGTAGAATTATTCATTTTTTGCAAGCGTATTCTCGCATGTGTTTGGGAGAATTTTAAAGAACTAATTTTAGCGACAAATGCGTCAAATCCAGCGCATAGAAAATTTAAAGCGAAAGTTTATCAATCTGCAAGACTCACCGACAATGCAAAGAAGTGGTTACCGAGGGAAGAAAACTTCATTATATGAAATATGATGTTTGTTTATGCATGACTATAGTACTTTAAAGGTTTCCTAACATAAAAAATCTAAAAATCTGTACCTTTTATCGGTTTTTTCTGATTATTTAGGTTAATTATATGAATCCAAAAATTGTAGCAAATATCCCGGCGGTGTGAGGAATTTACTGTCAATTAAAAAATATGATATATTTTATGAACAATGAACTCTGCATATAAGTTTGGATTTTATAACAGTTATATGTGGTGTTTAAACTGTTATACTCGCATTTCCTTGGTTGAATTTTTTGTGGATGTGTCAGAATATGTAATTAAGATAGCGAGTTAGCACACGTTCCTTCTTTTTTTTCTGTCTGCTTATTTGTCGTACAAACGTAACTATTATGTAATGAACTCAATCTGGAGATTTGTTATTAGTTGCAGTTTAATGAAGAATATTATAATTTACACTTTTTTACTCTGAGCGAACCATTATCGAAATCACTTAAACTTCTACATTCGGTTCTTTAATAATTTTATACTTGAATTGATAAACGGATCAATTTTGTAGTCAAATGCTGCGTGATTTTTTTTGTAAAATGCTACAGGTGTCGGAAGTTTCAAGATTCTCATAACATTATATTCCCCGGTCTTAGAATTCTCTAACTCTCCAGAATAATAATTTGAAATGATGAGCATTGGAAATCCTGTAACACATGGCATTTAACACTTCAACGAGTGAAATGGTTATAGCACAGAAGGTGCGACTTGCTTCACCTTTGGCCTTCTATGGCTTTGTATATCTAACGTCTTTTACACTGTTCACTGTAAGAATCTTATGCTCACAGACAACCCGTGATCGTGTTCACACGCTTCCATCAAAGGATTATAAATTACGAAAACCATATGGACCCTTTGTGTTGGTGCATAGCGCATTCATTTGTTTAGATTATTCGGTTTATCATCAGTATTGTACTGTCATCATTGTTACAATTATCACTGTTATTTTATCAACTAAATATTCTCACATCAATCCGGATACGGTACCCATATGTTGGCGATCTCAAAAATTGAGACGGAAAATGGTTACTGTAATTAAGATTTACTAATAATAAATTTTAATGACAGATGTTATTGTATTTGAGAATATGTTAAATTTTTGAATTGTGTCAGGAAGTGGCAGTGTTGAGGAAAAATATAGCATGAGGAGTCGGACTCGAAAGCACTAGATGTATCAGTTTCCAATCATAAACAATATTCCGGAATGATTCTCCCTGGTGAGATTCCCGAATTTCTGTTGGACCGTGAAGACGATACGTCTAATATGACAACGATAAAATATCATAAAATTCTCGTCGGTGTTTTTTCCAAAAAGAAAGAGTTCTGAAGAGAAATAATAATTTAATTGTTAACACACATAGAGTACATATAGTTCAATTTCAACAATTACAGGAGAAATTATTAAATGACAAATTTATATCTTTGTGTTTGTATTGTGTGATTTCTATTGATATACAATTTATTGTATCAAAATTCAAAATTAATAATAAAAAAAAAGTTGACAATGAATAGTTGCTAAACTGAGAGACAAAAATTAAAATGAATTTTTCTCCTCCTCCTCCTGGCATGTTATTAATTCTTTTGATGTTTTCGTGCATTCAGGAAGGGACTAATAGAAGAAAAATATGTTTTATCTGATTTGTACAAGAAAGATAGTATGCAATTGTGAGAAACCGTTCTGTACAAGAAAAAAAGAAATCATTTCAGTGCTGCATAATTACCTCAGAAATGAAAAAGAGTAAATTGAATTCATCGCTTACTTCTTGTAAGCTGAAGAAAAGTGACGAAGCATAGACAGCATCGGTAATAATTTTTACAACATTGAGGATGTAAATAGGTAATAATAATCTTCGTCATGCGATAATCACTTTTAGCTGACACTTACCTTACCAGACATGTTTGCTACCTGGGATGATGATGATGATGATAATGAAATTTCCTTTATTTCCATTTTTTTGCTTTTTTTTCTAAAACAACGAATCAGAAGGTAAAGATGAAATTTAAATGTTAAAATTTTATTCCAAAAGATTTCAGTTTTTCACTTCTTTCCAAACTACTGGAGCTAGTAGTATCAATTTGTATCTTAAGATCTGACCTCTTCTGCTATCTAATTAACATTCGTTTGTTTGACTATTTTAACATGTTTAACCACTTGAGGAAAGAAAACTTGTCCTCTTATTTCGTAAATAAAAAATCAAAGAGCCGCAAGTAGTTTTCTTTTTGAAGTTAAAATTAAAAGATGAAATATTGAGGGAAAAGAAAAAAGAAAAAGTCCGCCTTGAAATTTCTTGGGAAAACAATGCGGTTAAAAAGATCTTTTTCGCAAATATGGCAGTCTTTTTGGGCGAAAATTCCTCAACAAATCTGTATTCGATTGTTATCAGTAAATGAGTGTGTGTGTGTGTGGGTGTGTGTGTGTGTGTGTGTGGGTGTGTGTGTTGTAGAAGTCATGCAGTACGTTGTTCTACCTCTCGGCTACCGGTTATTCGTTCCTCTTTTATCGAGATCAAACCCTCTCCTTTTTGAAACTAACAATTTTCCAGTTCTCTCCTTATAGCTCCTCACATCTCTAAATTTTTCCAATTAATCAGACTATGAATTTTATCATCTCTTTTGGCCACAAACTATCCGTCCTCCTATATTTTGGTCTTCGCTCGATAAATGCTACTGATTGACCTATATGTCTCAGTTTGTCTGATATTGAGAGATTCTTTCAACTTTGAGGTGAGATTTATGGCTCTGATATCAGTCCACCTACATGCTGTTGTCGCACCCTCAAAACAATACTCAATCATTTGACACATACAGGCACCGACACGAACATATTTTACCACATACATGACTATTCCGATACACACACACACACACACACACATATATGTACGTATGTGACAGACAGGCACATTGATACGCTATGACATCAATTATTTGATAATTATCAACGACAACATCAAGAAATGCACATATTACGGGGTCTATCCAACAGCATTTACCGCGTTTCGATGGTTTTGAAAAATAAAACTGAAAAAAATTAGGATTGTTGAAATGAGAAGGACAAGAAGTAAGTGTTATCCAACTGCATACTAATTTAATTTACAGGTATTCAATTAATAAATAGCAAATTTAAAGTTCCTATCACTATTTCCATATTATCCTGATTCTGGAGGAAAAGATTCCAGAATTGATATTGTTTTGAAATGATGTATTTCAGTGTTTTACTATCCCTTCGTCTTTTTTCTTTCTTTTTTTTAAAGAAAGCGACAGGAACAAAATGCTGCATTCTAATGCCTTATCTTCTACAATCAGTCAATATATTTTGTTTTTTTTTTATAACCATTTTTCTTCCTTTTTGAGTAAAAATGTGAAGTGTATTTGTTCGAAAAAAAAAATTCCAACAGTTGAGAGAAAACATTAAACGATCATTATCAGTGTGATAAAATTAAAGGATATGATATTTTGTAGTTTGCAAGAATTTCATTAGCTTTTAATCCTAGTTGAATAGAGAAGTAGTGAAGTGAGAAGTATCAGTTTTGATTTAAGTTAAATTAGAAAGAGGACGAAATGAGAGGGAAACTTAGCATTGAAAGATTGAAATAAACAAATAATCAAAATTGTTTTTTTTTGAATGATAAAGTAAGTGTTTAAGTGTTGGAAAATGGTAGAGTGAGTGGGTAAAAGAAATAATTGAAGTACAATGAAATGAGAGATGTGTTTGGATAAGTAGTACATTTGAAGTTATTCAATAATTATTTTTCCGACAATTTGATTTAAAGCATTTCAATAGCATATAAATTATTTTAACTGTTTAAATTTTAGTTTGATTATGTCTTACCTTTTTCTTATATTTTAATTAAGGCTTCTTCGATATCACTTATAACTTCATAGCGATTGTAGAATAATTTGTTACTGAAGAACTGCTGTAGTACTGACTGATACGTATGGACTAATTATTGCAATTATCTAACATTATTTTGTAATTTTCGTCCATGTCTAAAAGATTTAAATTCGTATTCTTCTTTTGTTAAAGCAATTCAAAATTTAATAAAATTAAAAATTCAGATTTGCTTTTTAAAACTTAACATTTGGACTAAATATTTAAAAGCTATCATTTTATTATGTTGAAAGCTTGCTGTTGCATATATTTACGTTGTGAAAAAAACTAGTAATACCTAATTCATTTAGCAATTTATTGTTACCTAATTTATCATCTTTGCGCTCCTGATAGTTATATCATTTTTGAGAGAGAACTGGAAAGCTTAGGCCATACAGTAAAATAAGGTTGGGAAAAGGGAAAGAGGCAACCGGAAAAAGGAGAACGGTAATTTAGACGTCAACACGTTTATTAGTCGTTACTTTCCATCTATCGATTCACCATAGCTTCTTCGTCATTTCATTTTCTCATCCTATTAGTTGTTGTTGTTGTTTTTTTTTTAATTTTTTCTTTCATATAAAAATTTATCTTCCAGTATCATTCTCAAATCATTTTGCTGGCCGGTTGGAATCGGGACAAGTCTAGGTTTTTTCTGCTAAAATAGGAAATTTGATCTAGCAATTGCATACGGTCCAACTAAATCACATCATATAATTGTTATATGAAGTTAATTGTAAAGTAATATTAGCATTGTTACTCTAATAAGCAGTAAATCAAACAAAAAGATTAATATAAAATAATTAAAAATGCAATAAATTCATTTACATCTTTGATGTCAATCTTTGTGATAGTTGCATGGATGAACAGATGAAGAAAATCGACTGATCGATCGATCGATTGATTGCTGATAGCCTAAAGAAAATGAATGAATTGTGGGAAGGTGACGGATATCAGCATGCTTATCATTTATATCAAAGAAATAAGGAGGAAGTGGAGGAGGAGGGGGAGGAGAAGGAAAAGGATGGAAATATACGACGGCAAGATAGCGCTGATGATATTAGTGGTAGTGTGGGCGGAGCTGCGATTTCACCCGCTATTGTTGCCGCTAGCCGATATGCGGTCATGGTTGCGGCTGCCGTCCAAAAGCAAATGCGGTGTTGTATGCCCGCGGTGGTAGATAATCAACTCCAGAAATTTGGTATGTTAACAATATTGCTTCTTCATACGATAATCCAATTATCTTGTAGTTTTTCCGAACATAGATAAATACTAAAAGCATTTAAAAATATGGATACGGTATCATTACATTCTCTCTCTACATTATCCGGAACAGTATAAGCGGCGGCTACGGTCACGGATTATTGTTACAAATATTATGAATGATGTACTATTGCCGCTACAATGCAGTCTAAACAAATTCAATCAATTTACGCTGTAACGTAACTTATGGTAATTTGATTATGAGAAATGCCTTGAGGCTAAAACTTTTAACAGAAAATTTTATTCTTGTAATTTAATGAGTCATTCTGCTCAAATATTCGCCCTCCTCATTGTTAATTTTTTTTCTAGAAACTGACTCAGAAATCAGGCAGCTTGTTGGTCCATCACAAATAGCTTTTGCCGGATTGCCGCATGCACCACCGGTGGAACGGCGTAATGCATTATTGCAAAGCTGTACTGATCGGCAACAGCCTCGTTTACCTATCGTTAGCTTTTTCTTTTTTTAAAAAAGCAATGTGGTATTTTAATCCTTTGTTTGTCTTTTGTCATTTCTGAAAATTTCAAATTTGATAGATTTAACTACTGCATAAAATCGGAATTTACTTCATATCTCACATTTTTTATTTGTTGTATATCTTCTCTATTCTCCCATTAGTGATGTCATATTCCTGTCAGCAAAATTCCATCAAAATTTAAGCAAATTTGTGTCTAAAGTTCCAAAATTTTTACGATACTAATTTTATAAATTAGTTTGAAATTTTAATTTTGATACAAACAAATTTAGAATTGAAAAAGTTCAGTATCACTTGGAAAATCAAGAAAAGCTTTAGCTATTTTTGAATTTACTTTGAGCTTTGAGCAAAATTTACTGAAATATTTAAATGACTTGCGCCTTTTTTTGGTGCTAAAGAGAACACTTTTATTTTTTCTAATAAATTATCTTAAATTTCAAACTAATTTATAAAATATTTATGTGTTGATTAGTGGAACACTCGAGTTTTTTTGGTGCAAAGTGCATTTTTAGAGAGTATTAGAAGGGAAATCGAAAATGAAAAAGGTAAATAGCAACTGTAAAAACATCGTTTGCTCAAACAATACAAATTTTTATCGAAGAATAGAGCACACAGAAAAAAAAAAGGAAATAACAGAATGGGAAGGGTAAACGTAAATTATTCATTTCATTGTGTATTTTTGAGGTTTATATTTTTTTTAATTTTTTTTTCTTTGTTTTATATTTTTAAATGAATTGAAAAGTTTCAAATTATCGAACTAACATGTCACTTTCATTCAATTTCTTTTCTGACAACATTGCTCCCAAATAAATAATCTTCAAATGTATGTTTGTTGAAAGAGATATTTTTGTTTAAATATTAAAAATGTTTAAACTCTTTTTAAGAAATCGCTTTTTGCTTGAAAAAAGCTATAAGAGTTTTAATTTAAGGAATTAAAAATTTTAATTCATATATCTACAATCATCGATTGAATGGCATCAATACTTTCCATTGAAACATTTTTGTAATTAAATTTGAAAATGAAATACTATCAAAAGTCATATTAATTCACAGCTGTTTCTTTTCAGACATTTACGCAGTTTGGTTACAACAGCGATTTTCCCCTATCTTCATGTACAGTTGGTCGAGAGGAGGTGCAATACTTTTTATTTTCTAATAAAATTTTAAATTAAAAAATTGGTTATTGCTGAGATATAAATTTCATCTAACTGTACCTTTCATTTTTGGTTTTGACTTGGGAATTTTTGTTTTTTAATTTTATTAATAAATAGAACAGTTTATTTGCAAACTTTTTTGAGCGACTAACTATTAACGACTGAATGAAAGGGATAAAATGCTTTTTCACATACTGTCTCTTTAATTCAATTGAATTAGATCATATCAAATGAATGAAATTAGACTATGAAATTCTAGTATAGTAATATTTACAGATAACTTTTGAAAGTCGATTCATCCTAAATGGTGTCTGCGTAATGCTACGTGGTGTCCTGAATCGTGAATTAATGATAGGTTCTAGTACTTTACAATTTGATGAAGAAAAAGCAGCGGAAGAGGAACTTCGTCGACAACAAGCAATGCAACAGTATGGCGATCGGATACATGCTATCCGACAAAGGTTTAACTTGCCGCAAAGTTGATAATCACAAAAGAGAAAAAAAAAGTGATTTTGTTTTCATAAAATTTTTAACTCTTATCGTTTTTGCAGATCTCCTCAGGTTTATGCTTTGTTTTTTTTTTCATTTTTATGTTCTTCTTTACTTGTCCTCAGTTACGCAAACGATGTTCAATTTCAAGGTGATGAATATTTGTCACAACTGATGATGTAATTATGTTAATTATGATTGTTACTTTTCAGAGATTAGAAATCAGGTTTTAGATTAAATTAAGTTAATTTGTAACTTTTAATTAAAACGATCGTAATAATGTGTCTGATTTTATTTCACATAATTTTAGAGAGATTAATTCAGCGGATAAATGATAGATTTAAGTAATAAAAAGCAACAAATGGATCATTTGAATATCAGGTATTTCAAAATTTCTTACAATTTCGAGGGAAATTATTAATGAGAGTTACAAACGAAAAGATAAAAATGCTAATCAATAAATTTATTCTTAATCCACGTATCGTATATTTAAAAATTTTTTTTTTGCTTTACCCTATAGTTCACTTAAAAATTAATTTAAATTATTGATACATTTGTGCTAGCTCTTATTCTGTGTATATTTTATCTTCGAGTTTAATTCAGGGACTTCTTTTTCGTTTTAATTATCACTTATTCTTCTTTTTCGCCTTCAACAGTATTATTACATTTTATATGTTTCAATTGTTTGTGATATGTTTTCTATTTCTTTGTCAAATTCCATTTTTTTGTTGCAAAATTTTGTATTGAAAAGTTATTATGAAATTTTTGAAATTAATTAAAAAAATTCCGAATTTACAAAGGAGTCATGAAAATAGAAGTTAAAGGTTTTTTTTCGAAACTGTAATGTCCCACAAATTCTTTTACATTTTAAAATTAGGAATTAGAAGTTGTCAAATTTAGTGTTTTAAACAGAGAGCTATGACAGGTGGCGGAAGATTTCAAATGATTAGCAGCGAGTAGCACTTTGGCAGAATTTACATTTTAATTAGCAATGACGAACAGTGAAATGATGAGATTTCAAGAAATGCATTGTAAAGTTCACTTGCTGAACAGCAACATTAACGCATCAATCAGCTGATCAGTTGCTTACTACTACGATTTCTGTTATCACTACTACTTCATTTCAGAGCGATATAATTTTAAATTATAATTTAAAAAAAATTATGACCACTCTTTTTGGAAAATGATGATTGCAAACATTTTGAAGAGAAAATAAAAAATTAATTTTGATGGATTTCAAAAAATTTGAATGTTCAGTCATCCGCCGCTAAGAACTTCTATAATTTATAATGTTCGAAAAATTGCTAACTTTCATAAAAATTATTTACAACTTTCCTATCAATGTTATAGTAAATGTAATTAACAATTTGCAACGTTACTTTTGTCGAAATTACTATTTGAATTTTATTAAAATTTGGAAACGATACATTTTATGCAATATTACAGCCTTCACACGCTAATGCACCTTTGTCTTAAAGGCGTAGCACACTTCCTGTTTTTAAATTCTTGAAAAAAAATAAGGCGAAAAATGGACATTTGTGGTTTCACACTTTTTTGATAAAAAAAAACGTCACGTCATTGGTTCAGTTAACCTTTACCACCGCTCTTGCACGTGCTGATTTCATTGTAAATGAGCACAGTTATATTAAGGGAAATTAAAATCTAATGAGTTCGAAAGCTTCTAAGAAATTGCATTTTTCTTTTGCTCTGCCATTTGTAAAAAATTTGTATAAATGAATCGGAGAAAAAAATTTGAATTAAATTGATTTTGGTAATTTAGCTCACCTTTTATTCTTCTGAAGACTTTCTGAAGACTTTATGCTAAACTTCTAAAGACTAGAAGTTTAGCATAAAATCCAAATTTCAAGTTCCATTTCAACTGTTTCATAATTTAATTTAATTTTATCTCAGATTAATGTACACTGCTCTGAAGTTAACTTTTAATAATTGATGATTTACAGGTATGGAATGAGTGGAACAACATTTTGACGAAAAGTAGTAATTACTATCATTTGAATGAGACATTGATTAAGTGATTAGACGTTGATCAGATGGTTCAATTAGTAATCTAACAGCAGAGAGATCAAGAGACTGTCGTAGGACTGTTGTAGATATTAAGTTGTCATTATCATTAGAAGAATGTTTTCTAACTTTTATTCATTTTTACTTCTCCTTTTTTAAATTTTAAATTTTTTTAAATTTAACTCCTTAAATTTTCAAATAAACTTCAAACAACAATATAAAATACTATTTAAAAGGCATGATGAACTGTTGCAATCAACAATAATAATAAAAGTTTTCAGAAGAAAAGAAGACGAAAATAACTATTACATATGAATTGTGTCACAGATCACTACGAGTGGTTTTATTAAATTCAGGATATTTATAGGGCCAATCAACGCATCTCACGTCGCCTCTCTGATATTGAACTTCTTCCAAGTTAATAACGTTTAGTTCGTAACGAACTCTTCTCGAGTCACCCGTAATTTCATGCTTCACTTGCATAAAACAATTCTGCAATTTTTCTTCCTAACATATTAAGAAACAATTGGATCAGATCGAAATGATTCAAATCAAACTTTCTTTTCAATTACTTTAAGATTAGTAGCATTTATGAGAGTTATCAAAATAATCGTTGCAAATTTTATTTGAAAAAAAAAAGTTGTTAAATAAAAAATTTTATTTGATAACTCATTTCATTACTTTTGAAGTTTTGCTGGAAAAAAAACAATCATTTATATGATCAAAACAGAACAACATATTATCCACTTGTTACGAAGATTTCTTAGTTTTACTTACTCTCTCCTGTAACAGATTGTAAATTAATTCCTATACTTCGTGTACCGATTTGTTTACCGTAATCAAATTTCGAGTTAATTTTGAAAGAAAAAAATCAACCATTTAATAAATGACTAACTTGATGCATATTCCGTTTATCATCATGTATACAGTGATGTGTGATATTTAAGTATATCTTATCATCAATAGCATATCGAGTTCCCTTCACAGCAAACCTACCGCCATGTTCGCTCAGAACATACTCGCTAGTTCGTAAATGACCTTTTATCATACTACCATATCGTATATCTTCAAAGTAAATATTTTTAATTTCTTTTCAAAAGTTTAATAAAATTTCAAAATTTTCATTCAAACGATTAAAATTAAGACTTCTATTCTTTTTTTTTGCCGTACAAGTTTCAAGTCCAGTTGACAAAGTCAAATGATCAATGACGAAATTAGACTTTGCAAAATTTGTTGCCTAAAAAAATTTTAGCTAACAACCAACTGGTGCTCAAGAGAAAGAGCCAAACATATATGTTACCTAGCAAAGACAAAACAAAAATCGCCCACGTGAGGTCAACTGGCGTCGTTGATAGGGTAACACATAATTATATTGAAAAAATGTGCTACATGAATAATTTTAATAATTCTGATAGATCAAAGCAGTTGGGAAGGAAAAAAAATTCACTCAAATAGAAGATTACGTTAAAAGCATAAAAGATGTAAAGGGTAGAAAAATCTTACAAATTGGAAATACACGCAGAAGTATTTAATATAGAAAGCACAAATTTAAATAAACTGTGATAGAAAGAAAACTTACATTTCACTTCTTCAAAAATATTAAGTAAAACTCCATAAACTCCCTTATTACGACATGCCACTTCACCTTTTACAACAATTCGATATGGATGTTTTGCCATTTTGTTTTCAAAATTATATTGTCGTACCAAAGTTATTAATATTATCGTTATCAGTTCTATCAGAATGCCGAAGCGCTTCATACCTAAATTTATTTATTTTTTGTAGCGATGAAATAGCACTAAAAATTAGGCCTATCAATGAGTAAGTAACCTGTAGGTAATACTACACTTTGACTTACTTGTAGTATCATCAAAATCTGCTTTGCTGAGGAAGAAAACATCTGCCCTAAGCAATTGCAAGACTTACAGTTATAAGTAAAAAAAACGATCCGATAATTTCAGTAGTTTTGAAGCTTTCAACAATCGCCTACTACACTCTTTGCTACAAAGAATAAGGGTGGTAAATAATATTTTAAAAAAAAAGAGTTACTTTATCCAAACTGTGCAATATGCAAATTTCTTATCAACAGTGAAATGGACACTAATTTATCAGCATCAACACATATTTGACATTTGCATAATGAAAACTTACTATCAAAGCGTCTAATGTTTTCTAGCCGCCAAATGCTACATCATCGTTGAAATCGAACCAAATTGCTTAGGAAGAAAATATCCATCCTAAGAAGTAGAGTTTACTGATAATCAAAGTCAATCACATCTTTCAATTGTTTGAAAATATCAGATTATTTTACAGAAGAATCACAAATCAACAAGTTACATCGGTGATATCATCATATCATCCGTTACCAAATTCAGTTTCACGTGAAATGATAGCAACGATCAGCTGATGATATTTATGGTTATTGTAATTAGTCATAATGCGGCATAAATCACAAATAAATTATTGCAAAATTGAGAGAGTTTTGAAATAGGAATTACTATTTCAATTTTTACTTATCAGTTGAATTATGCATGAAATAACGTTGCAAATCTCATACATTAAATTACAACAATTTCAAATTATTAGATACGATGTTATATGAGCTCAGAATTAGCACTTTAAAAAAATTGTTAAAATTTCTCTCTCTCTCTCTCTCTCTATCTCCTTCTCTCCTTTGTTATTTTTTCACTTTTCTTTGTCTTTAATCAAAGGTTACCTTTTTTTCACTTTCATTTCTCTGTTCTTTTTTTCTTCATTACAGACATGACAAACACTTTATGACAAAATTTTCAAGCGATCAATTCATATGCCATTAGTTAA
This sequence comes from Litomosoides brasiliensis, assembly GCA_013365375.1. Taxonomy (NCBI): domain Eukaryota; kingdom Metazoa; phylum Nematoda; class Chromadorea; order Rhabditida; family Onchocercidae; genus Litomosoides; species Litomosoides brasiliensis. The sequence goes on along the minus strand of JABVXW010000524.1, from coordinate 1,782 downwards.
TTTAATTAGTCTGTTCAAAGTTCGCTTTCTCATCGCAATTTCTTCATTTCATCGTCAATGATGAATTTTATTTTTAAATAATCAAATAAATTTATCACTTTCATTTTTCACAAAACAATTCCTTCACTGTTGTGAACGTTGCTGTTGTCACTGAAATCATTTGCCAATAAATTTAAAAAAATAAATGAATTTTATTCGCTTAAAAATAATTTCCTCCAATTCCTTATTTTTATGTCAATTAAAAATATCGCCTTGAACAGCTTCGTTGGAATCCTTTTAAATGAAATTAAGTGGTACAGAGATCAGTTCCGCCTCCCTTAAATTGTTGATCAGAGATGAAAATCGTAAATAGTTGACGGAACATTGTTTGCATAAGTATAATTTTCACTTTGTCTCGCAGTTAAATGAAATTTTCTGACTAAAAATTGAAGTAAATTAAATAGTTTAAAATTCACCAACAAAATAATTGCAAAACATTAGTTAATTCTACACTGATATTTAAATTAATTTATTTACAAATTAGAAAAATATAAATTAATCAACTGAAAAGGAACTTTTATGACCAAATATCTAAAAAGATTACTATGCCATATGTTTGTACCGGACGGCCTCCGTAAGATTTGTGCAGCTGAGAGTTACTTTGATTTCATACTGCATAGAATCAGGCGTCAGGTAGAAATATATACTTTACGAGGAATGTTTGCTCGTAAAACTGAAAGTGTTAAAATGACTAATTACAAAAATTGATAAGAATAAATTAATTATTCTGAGCATAGAAGTGAGCATGAAGTGAATGAATTTGTTAGATTAACATTATAATTAATTATTTTTAAAATAATTTGCTAATATAAAAATGAAAATTGAAGTTGGCAATTTACGTAATTCTTTTGTGGAATTTTTTTTTCCTCAAAATGAACGGATAATTTTAACGGAAATTTATTTCACGTTCATTTGCTCTCTTATCTTTCTCTGCTCTCCTCTCTTCTAAAAACTACGAAAAAATAAACTACACAAAACTTGCCAGCTAAAAAATTTTTTTAATTCGTTGAATTTTCAAAAACTACTGGTTTATTTTTTAAAAAGGTACTACAATTCTTAATTTGATTAATATACGAAGAAAAAAAGTATGCATATCAGAGAACTTTTAAAAGAAAAAAAAAATTAGGACAGCGTTAATGTTACTGTTTGAAATGTGAAGATATTTACGAATATCTAATCTAATCATTTAAAAAAAGAAGCAGAAAAAAAACTTCGAAAAAAATATTTAAAAGAATATATATACTTTAATTTGTCCATTTACTAAAATTCATCGTTTTAATTTAACTAATTAATTTTTTCTTGCAAATTATACGCAATTCGGCACACATTTTACTTATTTAATTTTGATGCTTTGTTAATTTCAGGTATGTATTTTCACTTAAAATATACTTTCATATTCGTATATTCACGTAATTTTGTCTATCTCAAATTTAGAAGTCTCTAAATTGCTGAAAAAGCATCTGAAAATACTCAGTTGCTCCATTTTTTTGTAAATAAAGAATTTGTAAAATAATAAAACAGTAATCGTATTGAGGAGAAATAGTACTATGAAGTTGGAAATTTGCATTCCTTAAGTATTCCTCATTACTTAGCGTTGATATGAAGTATTATTAGGTAAGTCACGCAATTATGTCAACCTTTTCAACCAATCTTTTACACAGTTAATAATTTAACTAATTAATTTTTTCTTGCAAATTATACGCAATTCAATACACATTTTATTTATTTAATTTTACTTATAGC
>JABVXW010000523.1:0-30759 GCA_013365375.1 Litomosoides brasiliensis | reverse complement strand
TATGCATCAATTATGGGAATATATCAAAAAACGTGACAAATGAGAAAACTAGAAACTCAATTCTCCTCAAAAAAAACAAAACACACATAGTTAAAGCAAAAATGCGGACCCTAACCCAAGCAAAATTAGTAACAAAAAACAAAAAAAACCAACAGCAAGAACTCAATTTTTGCAGCTGTGATTGAAAATTAAATAAACCAGGAGATATTGATATACTAAACTAAGCAAATGTAACAAGTTCTAGAAATGAAAATTAAAAAGAACGAATTAGTAACTGCAGAATGAGAAATTAATAAATGAAAATAAGGGCAAAAATAACTTTCAGATAAGCCACATAATCCAATGATCAATGCTGGAGCTATATTAGTAGCATCGTTGCTTAGACGATCGACTTCACTTGCCGATCGTTTTGATTTTGCGTTGCAGTATTTCAAACGATTTGCTGCTGGGGGTTTTGTTGGCTTCAATAATGCGGTTTTTCTCTCTGAGCGTGAAACGGCTGATCGAAATTATGCACTGTCATACTATATGCGTGAACACAAGTGTTTCCCACCGAATACTAGTCTACAAGTAAGCCTAACCCAAAATATTGACTTCATTTTACAATAACAAAATTTCTGAGCTTTTCTTTGATGAATTCTGCGATCCTCATCAGACCGCACTAATATTTGATATAGGAGACTAGGCAGCTTGCCCTACTGACTTTCATTATTAACGATACTGATTTAACTTTGGATTTCATTTACGGGAAAATAGAAGTAATGCTTAGACGTCTCTCCTTACTATGGCGTACAGAAGCACAGAATGTTATATAGCAGCAACTCTCTTCGGATGTGGTCGAAATTCTTTTTATAATGCCTTCTTGATTTAGTGCAATTTCCTAAACTTGACGTGTTTCATCGCTCTAACCAACTTTGGAATATTGATGATCGGCTTATACTTTTTCTATTATCCTCAAATGTAGTGATTGTTGCCAGTCCAATTTTAACTTCGCATCATTTTATAATTTCAGGATACTTTAGATTTGTATTTTCAACTTTGTGCAATCGAAACCAATGTCGATACGTTAGCAGCAATGGCGGCTACGTTAGCTAACGGGGGGGTGTCACCATTGAGTGAGGAACGGGTTGTGTGTAATAGAGCAGTACGTGATACGTTATCATTGATGTATTCATGTGGAATGTATGACTATTCCGGGCAATTCGCTTTCAAGGTACACTGGATTTTTTCATGGTGAATAATAATTTGACAATAAGTCATTAAATCACTGATTCTTGTCTCTGCGTTCCAGGTTGGCTTACCGGCAAAAAGCGGTGTGTCGGGTGATATGATCATTGTTGTACCAAATGTCATGGGTATTTGCTTATTTTCGCCACCACTTGACCAACTTGGTAATACAGTTCGAGGAGTGAAATTTGCGGAACAGTTTGTGGAAAAATTCAATTTCCATAATTATGACAGTCTTGTAAGTTTTCATTGAATAAGTAAACTACCTTATTACTTGGTAGTTTAAATTATGGATAAGCGTTACCATCAGATTTAAGGTTTACTCTGAAACTCATAAAATTGATCCACGTAAAAAAATTCGCGAAGTGAAACATGAATCCGTGTTGAATATGATGTATGCTGCGACTACTGGAGATATTTCATCCATCCAAAGGTGAGCGTTGCATGTATTATGATTTTGTCGGATTTCGCCAGCAATGACCCGTAATTTGACTGTCGAAAGTTCAGTGAGGAAAAATGGAAATGGATTAAAAGAAATAGTTTCTTCGAAACTTTTTTTTGGAGTTTATTATCTGTTTATGTTTTATTTAATTCGAATTTAACGAAACTTCAAAAATACGACACTTAAGAACTCTTAGAACGCAGAATTGAAGACGAAGGTTTTTGAGAACTTCAGAACTACGAGGCTTAGTAAAGAAATAAATTAGAAAAATAAATAAAAAACTGGCAAGTATTTAAGGCTATGTAAAGAGATAAAAGTAACGTAGAGTCGGAAATTATTACTATGGTATGAAAACTGAATAGTTTTATCTCTGAATTATTGTCGGTTTTTGTGAAAGAAGGCTTGCCATATGAGCTTCTATTACTCTCTTTCTTTTGTTTCAGATATCTTTTGTTGGGTGCTGGTGTCGCTGAAAGAGATTACGATGATCGCACCGTGCTGCATGTTGCCGCTTCACATGGAAATGAGAGTGTCCTGAAGTTTTTGTTGCAACGATGGAATGAAAGCCCAGGTGAGCGTTGGATAATATTAGTACTAACATGCTGCGTACACAAAATAGAAATTGGTAATGGTAATCATTCCCTATATATCAATGAAGTGTATGACACAAATAATTCATGAAACTTTAATAGTAAAGGCTAGTGTTTCTGAAGCTTAGAAAGTGTGTTAGTCGCAGCGTTATAAATCAAGTCTGTTACTTTTTTGAAAATGTTTTAATAGTTTAGATCCATTGGATCGATATGGACGGACACCTCTTGATGATGCTAAAGAATTTGGTCAAACCACATGTGTGGAAATCCTGGAAAGAGCTTTAGAAAAATATAAATTGAAAGTACAAAAGAAAAATAGTCCAACAAGTAAATAGTGACTCATTCGAAACACCAGAATTTGCTGCATTAGAACTGCATTCAGCTTAAATTATTTCTGCTTTCTATGTCTTTGTTAACTACCATCCTTATTCTGCTTTGAATTTCCAAAGTTCTCCGTTTGTTAAAAAGAGCGATAAAACTTCCTGCTCTGTTGGTGGCCTAAAGATGGCTTTTTTTTATTTGACCAGATGTGTTAGATATATAATGATGCATCTCACCCTTCCCCTCGCATCTCACATTTCCGATTATCACGTTGCAGTGATCAGACGCTGCTGATTGATTCTCTATTGGGGACCAGGCATTAATAAAAAAATGTGATCGTCGATTTTAGTGTATAAAATAATTCCTACTCTTTAATAAAAGCATTATTCTCATATCACTTAGGGAAAGACAATATAGGAAATGCAATAAGATACATAATACTCCATACAGGCTTGTAAAAGGCTTTCAGTGTCTGGAGCAGTTCATCCCGGAGAAATCGAAATTTTTTAATTACTTTCGAACTGGCATCTTGAAGAATGACTTTTTAGCAGCCCAAAACAATAACAGTTTCGAACTCTACTCACAACATATTCTTCGAAAAAAAAAATTCCCAAATCAAATTTTATATCAAAAATGTTTGTGAAACAGAAAACTAATTCGAAGTATGAAAAAATTCAAATAAAATTAATCGCTGAGAGTCACTGAGAATACCTGGAAAGCTGGATACTCTGACCGAAATTTATTAGGAGCAGTCTATAATTTCAAACACAAAGCAATGCATTTTCATCCTGAGAAATTAAAAAAAACATTTTGTCATTTCTACTGAAGAAACAGATAGAAATGTGAAGTTAGAACCAAAACATAATCTCGATGGGATCAGAATCATATACATACTGTTAAAGCGATAGTCAAGAAAAATCAAATAGCAAAACCATGTATAGAATGAAAGTTAAATGTTAATTTTTATTTAACACAACACGTCCATCATGAGTTTTTATTTCGAATAGTAGCATTTTAATGACCCATAAGTACTTTTGCCAGTGGAAATGAATAATTGGAACTAGCACCGCAAATTTCTATCGACATCACTCTGCGGAGAATGTGAGTTAATGTATTTGTAGATCGATTTTTCTCCGACAACTTGGATACGACTTTCACTTTCCGCCACCGCTGCAACTTCACGTGCTTTGTCCTAAAAAAATCCATTTAAAATTTTTTAAACTTTCAAATTAAAAAAAATTTCCAATTACAATCAGAAACATTAAAATATGGTCTTGCTCCCAAACTCAGATAACTTATTCCCAGTTTTCACAGCTGTTAGAATCATTCATGAATATCATATACACAAAAAACATGATACAGCAGATGACTCCTGGGAACATGACAAAGTTTTTCGAGCAGTTTGAAAATACATACTATTTTATGAATGACTATGCTTGCAGGAATCCATATAATTAGAACAACAGCTGCAATGATACCAACTAAATTGTCGCCAACAAATTTCCCTGAAAACCATTATTTATTTCCACTGATGCGGATTTCAGTTTGTTTAATCATAGTCCTCAAATATTTTGCTAATGATAAACCAGCTGTAATGAATAAGAAGGAAGCAGAAAGTTTCGGATATTAAAAACTTGACGTGTGAAGTTAGTAACCCCAAAAAGCATCCATATTCTCTATGGAACATATGCTAACAGAATAGAATTGAAACGCATGATAATACTCACAAAAATTCGTTTCATCAAGGTTTTCGATGATATACCAAAAGTGAGAAACAAAATCAGCAACTTCTTTAATGCAAACAGCCTGAAAAAATTAATCGGAAATCAACTCGTTTATCACGTTAGATATTCTGACAGTTACTTGAAAATACAAAAGTGCAAAACTAAAGTCAGCATGAGTGTTTTTCAATTTGATCAGCGGCTGATTTCTGGAACCTCACATCTATATCGTGCAATATTTCTACAGTCAAGTGGATAGTTTACAGAAATCATAAGCACATTTTCCTTCATAACTCGAAAATTCCAAGAAGTTATTTGCTGGTACAAAAAGACAAAAACTAACGCGTGAACATGTACCGTGAATACAACGAGTGCCATCTTTCAAGATATACTTCGGATTATAACTATATGGCTCACAGGTCCCGTTTTCAGAACGACAGCAACGTAAGCATGCAACTGCTTCTGTAATGGTTTATGAAAGCATTTTCTATTGAAAAATGAAATTATCAAATCAGAATTATGCTCATGTTCCTCAACTGTAATTAAAAAAAGTCATAATTTAACCGAATAATCGACTGGAGAAGATTAAATTAGCGACAATCTAGCCATTGACAGCATGCTACATAACGCCTTTATCCTTACTGAATCATCGGAAATTTCTCATCTTCCAATCTTTTAAGATCAACCCGTAATTATATATAGAGAGCATATCACTATGAGAAGTGTTTTAGGGAAAACAACGAAATAGTTGAAAAGATTTCGCAGCATATAAACTAGGCACTACATGCAGAAATCAATGATCTAGTAATCTGACATCATATGTTTTTAATGTAATCAGAAAGTTAACCTCTGCTGCACATGCACGGTTTCTTACCGACAGACGGTCTTTCACAGAACGTAAGACAGTGGCCATTCAAACATTCGCCATCTTCAATACAAGGTGTGCCATCTTGCACGAAACCAGGCTCCGGACATTCACCTGAACTGCCCCTGGAAAAAAAAGCTCGCCACTAGTTATTAATTCAATTACACCGCTTGATTATAAAATGTCATGGTTACTAATGATCAAGATTTTTTTTTTTAAATAAATAACTGTGACTTTCACAGCGGATTTTCGCCAGAACAAAATATTAGCGAACTAACGTGCAGTATGAAGAAAGCTTGCATTGCAATCGGTTTTGATGCAGACAAAGATGAGTTGATGGAAGAAACTGACAGTTATTTGAACAGCATGGACTGTTCTTCGGTGAACATATTGCGTTTGGTTTAAGACGACAATCTGATGTGCAACATCTGAAAATTAATTACTTTTAAAAACCCCAGAAGGTAATATATGCATAACCGAGAAATAGATCATATATAACCCAGAAACTATAATAACATGATAACTCCGACTTTCCTTGGTACTTCTAACAAATAATTCCTGTTATACATAAGATTCACTTCAGATATGACAAAATACCCCTCTAGCTACATCAAATGGAAACAATCGTCAAATTATTTACTTATCAGTAGTTCCGGAAAGCAAACCACCAACATCACATTCTTCTGCGAAACCATTTGTATCATTTTCAACTTTACCATTACCGCAGAAAGCATTCATTTCAGGTTCAAAACAAATATTTGCTTTTCGCGACAAAACTTTTCCAATGAGACGGCGAGAACATGGCGAAAAACGCTGTTAAATCAGATATTACATTTGCCAATTATGAAAGCGTACTAATAAAAAATTTTTCTTAAACATGCATCTCATTTATCAATTAAAAGGCATTTTTAATAAAATCGTTATGTGAAATATGAAGATGGTTTCAGATGCATTAAATATAACAACCCGCTGATCAAAATTTTAATAGTTTAAAATATAGTTGGGAAACTTTGTGGATTGGCGAATAACAATAAACACTATGCAGTTACAGATTTGCATTAAGTTTTATAACATTTACTCCTGGTTTACATAAATTTATTTTTTACATTCCTTCTACAAACTCACATTATTATTCTCATCATATCCAGAAACGGAAAACGTGTTCATAATATAGGAACCTCCTAAACTGTACGGTGGTGAGCATTCTGCCGATAAATCGTCGTGTGTCGCACCCCAGTTATGACCTAATTCTGAAAATTATAAAATCTATGGAAAGCAAGCAACGAAATTATCCAGAGTAAGAATATTATTCCAGAAGTTTGAATTATGAAGAAAAATGTTCAGACAATATAATTGACCAACAATCATCTTATATCTAATATACTTATTCTGTAATCATTTGCATCAAAATACACTGAGTGCAGAGTGTACGCTAACGTAATAACAAATTTCGCAAAAAATTCATGGACTGCTTACCGTGAGCAGTAACAATATCTGCTTCACGCGATACCACCGTGCCACCGTGGGTAGCCTTCGTGCTTGAAAGAGCAGTATTGTAATAGACAATGCCTAATCGATCCCTATTCTGAATATCATTATGTAAATAGCTATTAAGTGATGAAATGATTACCTTTTCTCATCTTTTATTCATCAATGAATCTACACCTAGAATTAAATAGGACTTGTGAAGAGTACTTTGAAACAAAAAAAAAATATTGGCAGCTGGAAACCAATCCAAAATGTTCACTGAAGAACTTATCTATCCAGAGAGTTTTGGCAAAGAAATCATATTTTTTGACTGTACAATTATCGTTAATCGAATTTATTGGCGTTTAATGTGATGGAAACTGATCAAAAGCAGTCCATTGAAGACATAATTAACAATTTCTACTGCATTATAATATAATTAAATTCAGATTAAAGGAACAACTAACTATAAAAATTCAATATATCACATCGTGCAATAATAAAAACCAATTAATCTTAATGAATAGGAAAATCCAAACTTAAAATGCTTTAAATTATTTTTAAGAAATACATAATCGACTACCTGAACTGAACATATCCCGCCCGCTGCATCAAGCTCAGGTGATGATATATATGCCAAACCAAGGACGCCATTATCGAACGACTGTGCTGTAAACAGGTGAACAAGGCAGTATTTATCAGATCCTTGGTTCCTGGAAAAATTCTGAAAATACTTGATGATAGAATGAGCGTGGACAATGAGAGACTTAACTAGAAGTTGTATCACATGATGAATTATCTATTCATTCTTTCTCGATTACCAAAACATCTTTGTTTATTACACATCTTTTCAATATGCAATACAAGCATAATCAATGCCAACGTGTTATTTTTCATGGGCGACCTTAAGAACTTTTATATTGCCAACTACCAAACGAGCTTATTTAATCTCTCCTCTCAATGTCATATTGGTAAGAGATTTTTTTTCTTTTTCATTAAAGCTGTTTCAATTAATTTATTACAAACATCTACACGGGGGGTAAGTATTGTTGAATATCTTTAATCAAAAAGAAATTAATACAATATAACTAACATCAAGAACAGCCTTGACATTTCGTTTAGTGTCGGTATATGAATTATAATGGTTAGGTTGATCAACAGTAGGCGACGTATGAATTATCATTTCTTTTATCATAAAACCCATATTAATCAATCGTCGCCCGTCCTCGTCGATTCCCCAATCAGTCGTTGTATACAGTGCATTGACACGATCAATTACATTTATCTGTAAGCTCATAAATTTAATACGATTGATATTATTTCCACTTATCTAAAGATAAATTTTCCTGCAGCTGTGAGAAACGTTCATGTGCAGAATTCCATCTAAAACAAACCAAATATCTAGCAGAGAATGCTTGACTACCATTTCCAATCGTTCTAAAAAATCGATAATCCGCAACCACACGTAGGGCACATCTAAAATTAATAATGATTTGTTCTACAGATAGAATGAAACTGATATTATATATATGTATATATATATATATATATATATATATATAATATCAGTTTAAAAAAAATCTAAAAAAAATTAATAACTAATATATAAAAAAAAAATTAAAAAAAAATTTAAAAAAAAAATTAAAAAAAAATCTAAAAAAAAAAATAATACATTAGATACATCTAAAATTAATAACTTATATATATATATATATATTAACTAATATATATATATATATATTAGTTGCATCCTAGCTTAGAAAAGAAAATCAACTGACCGGTTTTTTTGTGCCGGTAATGTTGATAATCGTTTGATTCGCACTGATTCAGAAAATGATGCACTATTTCGCTTCCCCACCAATATCGATGAACAAAATGATCCGTTACCCTCCTCATAATTTAGTTTTAAATCCGAATTTCGATAAGCTAACACTTGTCTAGGATGAGCTGTTTTCTGAAAATTTGCTCAAGAATACTGGTATTCTTGAAAACTTTGATATTTAAACCAAATAACTACTGTATTTTGTGAACGCGATTTGGCTTTTTTTTCATATCATTTACATTATTTATAATACCATTTCCATTTTTTTCCATAAAATTTCATAAAACATGCTAAAGGTCAAAGTTAACATTCATGCGATCTAATAATGGATTTAAGAGATTCAAATTGCCAAAATAGAAAATCTAAAATGGAAAGTCATCTGTATAGAGCAAAATTCACTTTACATTGTAATAATTTAAAGTAATAAAACGTTACAAAATAAATTTTTGCAGGTTCGAAGACGTAGATTTCACCATCACTCTGTACGGTACCCAATAACGAGCCTTCATCACTATAGCTAATTGTTACAACCGAATTATTAGCGCCTTTAGAATACCGGAAATAAGATTCAGTAAACTGAGAGTTAGATAGAGTGGTTGAAATGCGAACAAAATCCTCAATAATAGCAAAATAATTTCAAATTACAGTTAATGCAAATATGAAATGTAATATTATGTTTGCTATGGATAAAAATGACGTTAATTAAACTCCCCGTATTAATTTCAAAAGTTAACTGAAATGAACCGTGTAGACTGCATCATCCATAAACATTTTCTTATAATTAAATGCAAAAATATAAAATAATTACACAATGTAAGGAATTTAAAATAACAAAGTAAAATGTTTTACCATGCAAATGACCACCGAAATGTTCATCCGGATTTACTGTGCACACTTCTTCATTTCCATACCCATCTATTTCTCGACATTTGAAATTCGTATGAAGAATGCCTCGCTTCGGCGTAAGATATATATCAAAAAAGCGATTGAAAGCCCTGGAAATATTTAAGTCCACTAAAAAAATTTTTTTTAAATTACAAATCAAATTTTATATAGTTTATGATTTTTTCCCTCCTTTTTTTTCCATTCTATTTATTTCACAGTCAATGAAATTCCATTGTAAATTAGTTTATACGTGAAACAAAATTTTTTGATGAAAATAATTTCTCAACTACCCATGTTTTACATAGTAATGTTTAATGGATTGAAATTTCATTAGGTACTGGAAGAAAAAAAGGATAGACCGAAAAGTTAATCGTTCCTGTTTGTTGTACAAAACACTGTTATCCACAACGCCCCGTTTCTCGATTCGTCTATTCACTTCGATAATTTCGTAATATTTTAATCTTTCATTTAGATCCGTTTCTCCTTCACCTTCAACTATCTTCATTTGCTATTCATGAAGGAAATATATGACTGATAAGAAATGCAGAAGACTGTGACACAATGGCGGTGCTACCAGTTCATCATTAAAACAATTATATAGTTAATTCTTAATCGTTGCGTTATTTTCATTTTAGAAAAACGAGTAGAATTACCGATAATAAACGCTCCATTTGCCAGTAAACAAATATAAAACAGGAAATGGAATAAGACGACAATTTTCCAAAATAGCAACATTATAAATTACAAGCATGTGCCATCAGATTGTTTGCCTTTTAACATAAAACGACTAATTTCCTCATCAGCGATCTAAAATGATAAGCATCCCATCTGATAAGTCAAACGAAGAAAGCAATTCCGTAAACGAACATCCTCCTATCTACCAGATTAATCCATTCTCATTCCTCAATGATAATTCAATTGCCATATTAGGACTATTTTCCAATTTACCAAAAATATTTCAAAATTAGATGACTAATTTTTTCCGTCCAAAAGTTGATATCTTCACGGGTAGAGAAGAAGACATCTGGGATATTCTGTACTTTCTGCTATACAAATTTTCTATTGCTTTTTAAAGATATATTTACACAACAAGATTCATCCAAAATAACACACACACACATACATATATATAACACGTACACACACACAAAAACACACATATATATATATATATATAAACACGCATACACACACGTACACACACCTAAACACACATACACACACACACACACACACACACACACACACACACACACACACACACACACACACACACACACACACACACAAGAAGTGTGGCAACTGCCAAACATGGAAACTGCCCGTGGCATGTGGAAGAAATTTCAAAAAATTTCAAGAATTGTACGCAATTTCGTAATCAGACAGTTGAAAAAGCACCATTTCGTGACTAATTCCATGCACTGCGAAGGACAGATGACGTAATGAGTCATCAATGAGGAATAAGATCCCTCCGAAGGTCTCCTTTCTTAGTACAAGAGAAAGATGAATGACTGTAAGAGAATCAAAGAGCTTTGCGATAATATTATTAGCAGAGAGAAAAAAGAAGAAAATGAAGAGGAACAAGAGGAAAAGACTGTTAAAATATCTGCCAAATGCGTAAGCATAAACGATTCAGTTAATTGGAACGTCGTAACTGACACTGTAATGGTACCATTCATAATAATGTAAAATTGAACAACAGTCAGTGATGATCTCGTGAAATGCAATGCTTGTAACGTATACGTAACTGAAGGAAAAATTGTACAAGAGAAGCTGATGACACGTGTAATGTCCATTGATCAATAATTCTTAACAATGCTTACTTGAGGTATGTTGAAACGACCTTTCCAATTTTAAGTGCTAAAAAAAATTTAAAAATCTGATTTAGACCCTCCGACATATCTCAAAACCATTGATGTTCCCTTATAACTTCTCTTGCCTTTATCTTGCAATTCAATTTATTTATACGTCGAAATATTGGAACGAAATGGTCCTACGTGGAATGCCTGCGTTTGATCGTTGGTTTCTCAGTTTTTGGTTAGTTCTATTTGAGTGAAATGTTTTTATGCGACCTTCCCGATTCCACGTGTTCGTCCTTTTTAGTAGCTTTTCGCTCATTTGTTTAGTTCGGTCTTACATTTATCTGTACCGACATGTTTTTCATGTGCCTGTTCGTCAGGCAATTCTTAGTTTTTTTTGGTTTTTTGATAGTACCAAGAAATAATAGGAAAGGAATTGGAGAAATAAAGTATAAAAACAAACATTTTATATGACTTAAATTAATCGAATTCGAAAGTGGTAATGTTGACACACTTTTAATTTTTAGCAATTATTTCCGGTATCTTTGAACTCTTTTACTGTACTCTTTTCCGAAAAAATGACCGATTCGACAATATCGGCGGATGTCCCGCAAATTTCTCAAGTCGATATGATTAGTGCTACGAGCAAATTACAGCTGGAAGCAGCGGATGTTAGAAATAACAGGCCAAATTGGAATTCTTACTTGAGGTTTGTTTTTTCCTACACGTATGTATTATCGTATTTCAAAGTGAAAACTCTGCTATATTTCTTGATATTTGTTAAAAGAAAAAAATATGTTTTAAGTTAAGCTACTAATTATTCTCGAGTTAACAGATGGACACTGCAGGAGTCAAATGATTGCGCAGGAGGATTATGATTTTATAACAGCATATGAACTAACGAGAACTAAGCAAGATCGTGATGCTCTTCTGGACAGTAACAAGATGCAGTGTGCACGAACAATGATCAATTTTGTTACAACTGTTGCCAAAGATCAAAATGTTCGTTATATACTAACGTTACTGGATGATATGATTATGGTTAGTGTTCCTCTATTTCATCTGTTTTTCCATGCTTTACCGAAAGATTACCAACTATTTTTGTCTCTTTGTAATTTCATGGTGATTTTCTTCTCATCTCATCCAGTCGTTATTGACCAATTGATATAATTTATCTGTTTTTATAGAGTACACGACAAACGAACAGTTTTTTTGAGATTTTTCTATCTCTAAAAAAATAAGGAATTCTAAAGCAAATATAGAGCTGTTTAGTCTTCTCTCATTTATCCTCACGTATAACACTTTCTTTAATGACTGACGACTTATTTTAGGAAGATAAATCACGTGTAGAAATGTTCCACAGCTATGGCCGAAAAAATAAGCGTACATTATGGTCGTGGTTTCTTTGTATATTACAACGTCAGGATCCTTTCACTGTAAATCAGGTTTGCATTTTGAATACAACTTTAACAAGATTTCGAAATAATTTGATTAATTCCATGCTTACTGTGTGAATTACGTTTTATCGTTGGAAAAATCTTATATTTCAATTTAAACAATAAATTTCGAGGCGCTATAATTTATAGAAAATATTTTGTAGATGTCATCTGTTTTGGCAAAGTTTGCATGTTTTGGCACGACACTTATGGAAGGTTCTGATTTGAATTTCTACATTTCATTTCTCAAGGATCAACTGAAGTCTGTAGGAAATGAATATATCAACACAACGGCACGTTGTTTACAAATGATGCTTCGGATTGATGAGTATCGTCATGCATTTTTAGCAATGGATGGTATCAAGAGGTGTTTAAATGATTTCTTTTTTCCTTGCTTTATTTCAGTAGTTAGATACAATCATTTTTGTCAAAAAGGTAATGTATAATACTTCAAACATTTGGTTAAATCTTTTACGCTAATTTTGCTGTAAACTTTTTTTCATGAATTCAGGAAATGAAATAAACATATTTTATATTTGAACAGAGGGGTAAGTGTAAGGACATCCTTATTATAACGGGCATTACGCACTTTAGAAGATAACTTGGAAATATCTTGCACTTTCAGTATTTTATCAGTGTTGAGTGGCAAAACCAATTTCCAGCTCCAGTATCAACTCATATTCTCCTTGTGGTGTCTTACATTCAATCCAGCCATAGCCGAAAAATTTCCTCATAGCGGGGCCATTCAGATTCTTGGTGATATTCTTTCAGAATCAACCAAGGAAAAGGTAAAGCTGTGTACTTGGATGCTTTTTGAATTCAATTTAAGAAATTAGTTAACCCATTTTCATGGCTCGGTACATAAGAGTTTGTAACGATTGTTAATGGTTTTTATCATTTTATTGTCTTTCTCTTTACAAAGAAATGACATCGAACCTTTAAATTACTTGTCACAGGTAATTCGGATAATCTTGGGAACGTTTCGGAACATTCTCGAGAAAATCGATGATCATGATCTCGAACGAGAAACAGCTTTGCAGATGGTGCAATGCAAAACTCTGAAAACACTAGAACTAATGGACTCTAAAAAATTTGATGATGCTGAATTGAACGATGATGTTGAATTTCTCAGTGAAAAGTTACATTCCTCGGTCCAAGACTTCTCGTCTTTTGACGAGTACGTATCGGAGGTATGCTTCAAATGATAAAGAAAGCACTGTGTAGTGCTTTTCTTGGTAGGCACTGCTGATGAGTGTTACGATTTCTGTTAAATTGCAAATTCAGTGGACTCGTTGAATTCCACGATAAATTGTAAAGTGATTTGAACTTTAAGACTCTTCTGCACCAATTACGAAATTTTCTGCTTTTTTCGCTTACGAAGTATGGAAAACGATTTGATTTTTTAAAGGTGAAATCAGGTCGGCTGCAGTGGAGTCCGGTCCATAAATCAGAGAAATTTTGGAGAGAAAATGCGCAAAAATTCAATGAAAAAGACTTTGAACTTTTAAGGCAAGTTTCTATCTACATAGCAAAACGTTCGAAGATTTCTACTGGCTTCTTTAATGTGTACATTCTAGGATTTTGATCAAGATTTTGGAAGTACAGTCGGATACATTAACTCTTTGCGTAGCAGTTCATGATATTGGCGAATACGTGCGACACTATCCGAGGGGTAAAAAGTTGGTTTTCATGTCATTTCCTTTGTGGGTTTTTGTAATCTGTATATTTATATTTTTTTGTAATATGTCTGCATATTAATACTTTTTTCTTTCCAGCAAAATTGAGCAATTACAAGGTAAGCAAGCAGTGATGAAATTGCTTTCTGCGGATGATCCAAACGTACGATATCATTCACTGCTTGCAATCCAGAAATTAATGGTACACAATTGGGAATATCTTGGCAAGCAGTTGGATGCTGACAACGCGGTTACTGCAGCTGAATGAACATTGTAATTTACATATGTAGGTTGTGTTACTTGTAGAGTTTTCGACACATTGTCTTTAATTTGATTTGATATTTTTTTGGTACGTCAACATTTGCTTAACGAACTGATAACTTTCCCAGAGAGAAATGTGCGAAGAATTTTCCAAGTGTTAATGAGTTTCTGGATAAGTGAGCACTTAGTGTGCAATTACCAGACCATCATCATGATCATTATAGGGAGACTGTTTTTTAATTTTTTCTGGCTGTATGAGTAGCTTAGTAATTCTTGAATTGGTATTTATCAAGACTTGTTTCTGGGTATTTAAATTAACTGTTTTCATACATTAGCATTAGGAAGTAGAGAATTTGAATCTTTTGAGTAATCGGCTGCTGGAGTCCCCATATCAAGCTCGTCTAATTTAATTCTACTAAACTTATATAAACTTAGTTGTAAGTCAGCGACAAGAGTTGATGGACTCCCTAGTCTGATTGAATTCTTTTGTGAACTGTTGTGTTAAAAACCTATCATTCTGTGAGAAATAGATTGTATATTTAACATTCCCAACCATGTAAAAAGAGTAACTTCATTTAAATGTTTTCATATCACCGTAACAGTGTAGTCGTTGCACAACACCATTGTAATTTTAATACTCAAGAAAAATTATCTTGAATTCGTATTCTGTGTTATGTCGACATGTGTTTTAAATACAAGTTAGG
This sequence comes from Litomosoides brasiliensis, assembly GCA_013365375.1. NCBI lineage: Eukaryota > Metazoa > Nematoda > Chromadorea > Rhabditida > Onchocercidae > Litomosoides > Litomosoides brasiliensis. The sequence goes on along the minus strand of JABVXW010000523.1, from coordinate 15,543 downwards.
CACTTTTCGTATGAAATGGCCTTAGACCTGGCCTTATGTTAAACATTAAAAGTAGCACTCAGAACTAAGTGAGACTTCACATATTGGCTTCGGACTGTTCGGGAAGGCTAAAGACTTACGATAAGTTGTAATCATTTTTTTAAAATTAAGTGGAACTTAGTACATGCAGAGTGCTGCGACGGCTCTTAGCAAAGCTAGTCACTTATTTGATAGATGTTCACAGATTACGTCCAATTGGTGTGTGGAAAAATTGTTTATAACTACGCGTTTAAATTATAACAATGAACCGATAACAAATGTCATTTTCAATGTCTTCGTCCACGTCGAATTTCTTTTGCTTTTGGAGGCAGAATAATGCCATCATACTGAAAAAGCATGGGTGTTGCAGTATGAAATGTAATACGTACACAATACCTCATAAACGTGGCCACTCGCCCAATGGGTTCTCAAAAACCTGATACTTTAGCTCACAGTTAGGGTAATGAGAGTTATGAAGAAGTTGTGCTGGACAGGAATCTCAAGTAGCACAAAGACTGGAGATCTGTTGGTAATTGTCAATAACTCTTAAATTACAAAGAAACTGTAAAGAAATTACAGACTACAAATATGACACACACACCTTTTGCTGAAACCACTTCACTGCCTCTTCTTTCCCTACACGATGTGTATGCCCCACACGTCCACGAGCACGTCTCCGCTTTGCAACTCGATGCCCAGCACGTCCAAGAACAACATAAAAGTCCATACCGTAGATACCAATTAACGGGTCATACTTAATTCCCAGATCGATGTGTTCCTGTATTCCGAAACCGAAGTTTCCAGTGTCTGAGAAATTTTCCCGGTATAATTCGTATTCTTTCACCTAAAAATATGACAGTATTTTCCTAGAAAGTGCATATCCTAGTCAGGAGGATAGATGATAGTCATTACACGCTTCTACATGGTAAAGGCCCTAGTTCACCTTTAGCAGCAAACCACAGAAGTCTGAAGTCTAAATTCAATATCCAGATCACTTTATGTAGACAGCATTTAGCGCTAAATCAAAAAATTTCAGAAACAAAGCTATGATACACACTAGATACTTCCACAACAACTACTTTCCGCAACAGGTGCCTGCTAGAAACAATAGTAAGCAAATTTTTAAAGCATTCTGTGTCGGTACGATACCGACAAGAAACAAGTCCAAATAATAAAATTAAGCAACAGAGAGCTATCAGAGGCTATGAACGAACCTTCAAACCACGCTCAATGATTTCTTCGGCTTTCGGACCTCTTACGGTACAATGTACAGCAATTTTCTCGTTACGACGAATACCAAATGATCGTACGGTATATCGCGCCTTCGAAAATACTGGTGTTTGACCAGTTAGTTGCTCAAGTACCTAAAAACATAAAGGAAACTGATCGAGCACCAATGCTTATCCGGAACAACGTTGACACTTAACAATTTTAAGGTGCCCAATCTTTAATTGATAAAGCTGAGTTACAATGATTTAATACAAATATCATGTCACTGTTGAATATTTGTGTATTCAGTTATAGAATTTGACACTCGCTATTACTGTGATCTGCAGTAAACTACTTGCGTTTACATGGTTGTGGTCTCAACACTCCACTGTGCCGAAGCATCAAGAGCAGTCTGTGCAATGAGATCGCAAATAAACATTAACTTGGTACTTATTTTTCTTTCCAGCAATTGGTCGGGAAAAGAACCAAAAAGATACCTTAGCTGCACGTGTAAGCCTATCGCCCGATTCACCAACACAAATATTTAGACAAAGTTTTTCAATTTTCAACTCCCTCATTGGATTGGCCGCCTTCTTTTCCCTAACTTCAGCAAGCTGTTCCGCCTTGCCCATTTTCCACACTACCTGAAAAAGATGTGATAAAGCTTGCAGGCGGAACATGAACAAGGAAAAACATGCAAACAAGCAGCAAGAAAGAAAAACAATGGCTGATTTATCACAAAGAAAAAAAGAGAGACATGTTAAGAGGCACAAACAAATGTGTAAATTTCTGAGTCAGGACAAAACACAGCGGCAATCGTAAGAGTCTACTGTGAGAGTGATAATAGGATGCTTCATATAAAATTAAGAATGAGTAAAATACCCATATGGAGTACTAAAAATCGAAGCATGTTTATGAGATAGTTGCCGCTTTTAATATTTCAACACCAAACGCTATATTTAAATCTCGCAGCAATTCAACAGAATATGAAACAACAGCAGTTCAATTTTTCCTGCTAAAAAATTCACAGTCCGATGTAAATTTCAAGTTGCCATTTCATGGCTTTTTACTAGATACATAATTTGCATTTCTCCTATACAGTAATACTTTCTGAAACTTCTGAATCATACACAAAAAAACTAAGATAACCAAAAGACATTCAGTCAAACAGTTATATATGTAGTGCAAAATTCTATAAAAATCGTTTTATCATGACGTAAGTGAACGTTTGACACACGAAAACGTAACTTCTTAAACAACACAAAATAAAACACCTTCACTCTCCACTTTAGTGTTCCTACGCATACTCAACGAACCAAATAAAACGCGGGCCGCCGTCTATATGCCATACGTTTCGATCGATTGAAGTGCAACGATTGCGAAATTTTATCAGCTCACTTTGTTGCACACGGTCTTTTCTCTGTTTCGGTGGTGAAGTGGTCACGTCGTTTCTATTTCTTTTCCCACGTGCAATATTACCACTTTGCATGCAGTATTGCCACGTATGAGTACTAAAACAAAACGCACGAAACCGTTTTCACATGCGTTCTACAGGTTATCGTTCTACATAATGGTTTTTTGATCAGTTATTGCATGAGCGATGAAATTGACACAACAATTTCAAGTCAACCTATTTTGAAGAAGCATACAAAAGTTTTAAATAGATTATTATCATTTATATATTTTTTGGGCTGTAACATTTATATATTTTTTATTATCATTTATATATATATTTTATCATTTATATATTTTTTTGAGCTTTTTTGAGCTAATTAGGCTGTAATCTCTAGTTCAGAACTAGGAAGCGGATGTTAGGCAGGTAAACTTGTAGTAATCCGAGAAACCTTTTTACACGTAGAGCTTATGAAATGTGCTGTTGAAGTGGCAACGAAAAATGTGTTGCATAAAAGGCGTGTCGTGCAAATCTAAAGTTTTCGTATTTAACCAAATTTTTGGTATCACCGAGGGTTAAAGCTAAAGAAAAAGTAGCGGAAATTTGAACGGACAGTTTCAATGATGTGCTGTAAACAAAATCGCATCTCTTTTTTTAAGCTTCGCATGCTAACGACGTTAGTTGAGAAAACATTTGTTCGCGCTTTGCGCGGAGAGATAACAGATGAAGAAGCTGCTGATCAGATTGCTGATTCACTTTGTGCTGATTCTCTGGCCAACAATGTGCAGGTATAAAATTTTCTCATCCATATTAATCTCTAGTAAACATGTGTCACTACTCTTAAATGAAGTTAACATTCACTCTTTTTGTTACTTATTTTAAATTTGCCTTTTCAATTAAATTCATGCAGCTTATATTGTAAAGCTGTTTACATAGCTCGAAACACGCCACGTAACTAAAGAAATTCAGTTCTTATGTTTTATCAATATTAGTGGCTGTTAATGACATATTGAAATTTATTGAAAATTTACATTTGCTGAATATTGCAGACTTATATCAATGACGGAGAAGTTCAACATGGTGTTAACAGTGATGGAAAGATGTAAGTCGATTATGGATGTTAAATAAATGCAGTATTTAAATTTTTTATTGTTAGAATGGTGAAGTGTCTGTGCTTTGTATTGTTAACTTCATAAGTATTAAAATATGGGAAACCGGCCTTTTATTTTTAGAGATATTTCTGCTAATTTGCAACCACAGCCATGTCAACAGTATCAACAACAACCGAAAATCCTAGGTACTATAACTTTGGGTGATTTACATCCTTCGCAGATCGCACAATTCCAGGTTAGAACGTGGTTTTGTGCTTTCGTTAATTTTCGAGTTAAACTGAAAGTGTAAGTACTCCAATCTTTTAAGCATGAAACCATTGTCTTCAGTAGTTACTTTGTTGCTTGGTTATTTTAATTTAGTTTCTTGTTCGATTTTTATTTTCCAAATACAATGATTTTTTTCCAGGCTCGGAATGAAGCTAATTTATTTTTTCACTTAAGATATTTAGTTTCACAAAAGAAATTCGTTTCAGCAAGCGTTTGCAGAAGCCAGTAAAGGATTAGCTTCATCAGTTGTTTTCAATGTACCGGTACAAAACGCTGATAATCCAGAAGAGTATTTTACAGATGAAGACAGGGAGAGGTAGAAAATAATGTGTTTTTTGAACGAAACTTTATTATTCCATTCACTTAATTTGCCTCTTGAAAAATTGATCGTTAGCTATGATTTGGGTATTATGGTAGAGAAACTGTAAGAATTGGTTATGATGCATGTATGTTAACATTAGTAAGTTTTGAGCTTAATTAATTTGGTTTTTGCTTTCAAAATTGAAATGGCGCTTCATGCTAAAATGAGAACGTTCTGAAGTTAAATTAGTATTTTCAACACGGAAATTCTTTTCAGAATTTTAAGCTCAAAAATTTACTATACTTTCAGTTGGTTGTGTTTGTCTAATTCTTACTTTTTATAGATGCGCTCTTCTTCAAGAATTAATATCTGGTCAGCGCCCGTTAATATCACATCCTTATGTATTTCTTCTAAACCGACGATTTAAATGGACTGATATCGCTGTCCCTATTACCAAGACTGATAAGTTGGTTTTGCTTGATCGTAACCATTTCTGTTTATAATTTTCAACTTAAACTTAGAATTTACAATCCGGTTTTCTAAAGTATTCAGTTATTTATTATTTGAAGTACTCAGTTATTTGTTAATTATCAGATTCCGTGTTTATCGGTTGAACCAAGCACGTAATGCGCGGTGCTATTATCGTTGTTCAGGTTGTGAGACTATGGCGAAGGAGCCAGGCGATCCAATTGCCCAAATAAAACTTGCGGAAGGTTATTTTTGAAATTTTCCTTCACATTTAAAAAATATTTAATTAAATTTGTAGTGTAATTTAGTTTCCCAGTGCTGTCAACTTTGATTATTGTTTATAGCATGACATCCAAGATTAACGAGAGAGTAGAACAACTGAACATATCTTCCCCAAGACCGAGCTGCATGTTTTGATGTTTATTTCTTTATTGCAGGACATTTGGTAGGTGATGTTAATCCAATCCACAATTCAAAATGTGAATTTTTTACATTTTCTAATATTGTCAATCGACAGTTTGACAGAGAAGCTCGTCTTGATGTCTACAACGGAATTATGAATCCAAAGGAGGCCTGGAATAGGGTAATTGGTTACTTAATTTTTTTTCTGAAGGTTTACAGAAAAATTGAAACTATGACCAAAAAGTGATGAATCGGCTGTGTATGAACTAGCTTCGCTATCCAATATGATCTGTAAATGAATTCATTGTCAGCATGTGCAAAGTTGCGTTCAGTGGATTTTTTGACTTGTACATCTTCAGGGGCGTTTGCGTGCTCTGAGAGCAGAAACCTTGGCACCTAAAGGTTTATTAAATGCAGATGAATATCCTACGTGGGATACGACGAACAAAGTTATCATGAAATTGTGGCGAAGTGCCGTTAGTTTATTTTTATGCTTGACTTTTTTTTGATCGATTATGATTTGTTTATCAACGATGAGTGGACATTCAAACTTTTTGTTTGCTGTAGCGGTGTAGGCTGTAATATAAGTGCTCAGTGCACGAGGTTGCATTCAAATAAACTGATAGAAAAAAACGTTTAAATGAATGCTTGGTGTTTAAAGCGAAGTTAAGCTTATCTTTACTGTTGAATAATAACTGGGAAGAAAATAATAAATAAATCCAAAATAAGTGAATGTTTGTTTGCCGTTGAGAATGATGGATGGCACTAATACATATAAAACAAATAAAAAATACGATTTGGTAATGTCTTAAATAAAAAGTATGTCAAATAAAGATGTATGTAAAAGTTTTATTGTTCATTTTCGTTTCGCATCAATTAATTGCAAAAAAAATTGACTGTATAGGCCATAATTTGACACTTTTGCAGAAGCGGGCATACGATGCCGGTATTGAAGGTACTGATCGAGTTGGCTGCAAAGATTGGTGGCGTAATATTCCGCCGCCATCTGCTACACGAAGAAACACAAAGGCAGAGAATTGTGATACCACGAATTATAGTTTGCATACAGAAGGAAGGTTTGTTTTATATTAGCTGGTTTTTTCACCTTTACTGTTTGTCGGTCTACAATTTTTATTTCATTAAGGAGTATAATATATATAACAGCGAGATTTTTCCTCCAGTTTTTTTGTGGGAAGAGGAGTTGGGGTATAAGAAAGGCAGGAAGCCTAAATAGGTTTGTATTTCTCCTACGTTTTAATTTTCATTAACTTCAGTGGTGAAGTTGAAGAGCTTGATGATGACGATGATCAGTCTTGGTATGATTTCTGTTCTTTCAAGTGTCAAATTATTTCAAAGATATGTGTATTTTACACAGAACCTTAAAATTAACGTAGAGCTAGCATATTCTAATGGGAACATACGTTTTTTAAATATCAAGGTATTTATAACATTTGATGTATTTTAGTTGAAATCTAATCACTTTACAGTATCTCAATGGCTGCCAGTGGTGAAGATGGATGTCTCGAATTGCTGGATGTGGTTAGCGAAAGCGAAATTTATACCACTGATCAGGAACCAGCTCCTTCAGGTTCTTTCGAAAGGGACAATATTGTACCGGAGCCACCAGAACAAATTTCATTGTTTTCGAATAGATCTGTTAGTGGATTTTATATTTTTTAATGGTTCCAAAGTACTTAATTCCAGACTGCTGGAGTCAGCAATCTGAGTTAAGAGATTTTGAAAAGAATTACTTTTCAAGCTAAAATAAGCTCCGAATCCTACCATGACAGGAGATTTGTAATAGGGAAATATCTGAAGTTTAAGAATTTACAATGGAACTAGGATTTTTATTGAGTTTTTTTATAGGATCCAAGTAAATGCATGTTGCGCCAGGACAGTCACAACTTACCTACGTTACCTAGTGATGGTGATGGAAAAACATCGGATGCTTTTATGCCTAATAGTGAGGAAAACAGTGATGTACAGTATTATCTGCTACAAGATTATGATGATGATGATGATGATGACGATGATGATAACAATAATAACAATGATGCCGGCAGTGATGACGATGGTGATGGGGATGAAAATGGCGAGAGAGACGATGAAGATGACAATGATAACGATGTGGATGTAGATAATATCGATCAAGTCAATATTGACAATGCTGATGATGAGGTGATGCGAGAATACAATGATGTTTTAACCGAAGTGGATCGACTTGAGCGAAGTTCGTTGCTGTAATGTACTTATGTCAAGGGAGGAAACAGAAAGGGAAAAGGCTGCCTTATTATTTATCGCACTTCATTTGAAGATTTTTTTAAAAGAAGATGCTATCAGTGTAATACTTTTGATTTTGTTTTCATCAGATTTTCATAAGGAATTTTATGGTTAATTTTAGAAGCCATCGCGGCAACTGAAGGAATGTTGGAGCATAGGAGAATGGGTGGGGGTCACATAGTCGAGCAGCGACCACGTGATGAATCGTATGGTCTGCGACGAAATATCCAGCAGGTGCCATTGCGTGAACATGTAGTAGCCCGCTCTCAACAACTCAACAATACGGTCTTTGCAAATCGTAAACTGTTTGCAGCAATTGAGAGTTTGACGCGTACACTGAATACAGACCATTCGCGACAATTTCATCAGGAAATGTTAAAAACAGCAGTGGAATTGTCAAACAGTTATGCTGCGCAGCAAAGGCAACGATATACTGCAGCAACAGTAGCATTACAGCGCAACGCAACCGTTGAGCGTCGTAATGTGGTTGAAACACCTAGACAGTATAGTGATTATGAAGATGATGAAAAATCATTTGGCAAAGTAGTAGGAAGGCGACAAGCAGTAGTAACACCTTCGCGAACGTGGGCACTCAAAAAATGATCACAGTTCAAATAGAAAGAATTGTGTCTGCAATTTGGCTAACACTTAGGCACTTATTTTTGACAAAATATTCTCAAAACATTGAGCGAATTTGTTTTTCTGCTAATGTAAAACTATGCCACCACATTTTTTGAGACCACGTTACGGGCCTCATTTCACATACATATCATCTTCCTAACAGGTAAATAAGTATCGGTTTTTATTCTTTGAATGATAATAAAACATCGCATATTAGAGCTGATAAAAGAAAATGTATTTTCTGAGATTTGCAATAACTGCTGGTTCGTTTTTGATTGTTTGGATTTTGAAAAATCGGTACCCAATTAATATGCTTTCATTTATATCCTCACTTTCTGTATGATACAAGAAATGTCATTTCGCTTTATTATATTTTTACATTAGCACATTTCATATTCAAACGTTTCATAAATATTTGTAGAAACTGAACCTCTCTTTTGCACGTAAGAAATGCTGGTTATGGAGTGGTTTTAAAGAAAAATGTTGTGTCAAGAGGTAATGATTTTGACTGATTTCTTCTTCGGACTTTTAAAAGTGTCGTACAATAGTTGCGATTTTGAGTGCTAATTACAAGAATTGAAAACCATGAAAAAAGATTGGATTATCCTTGAGCGAAGTTACGACTTCATATTCCATAATATTCAAATATGAGTTTCATGATAAGTTTTGATAGATGGCAATGCCATTTGCTATGGCGTTCCTTTACACTTGGGAATGCTCAAAATTTCGTTAATTTTTTTCTTAGTTGCCAATATTGGATATAAAGTACTTTGTTCGGACATATGTTGTTATCAGGATTGTCGAAATGAATATTTACGTTTGCGAAATTTTAATTTCACATTTTGATATTTCAATAATGGGAGATTCCAATGTGAATCGCGGAGGAGAAGTAGATACCTTGATATCGAATGTAATTCACGCAAGTAAAAGTCTCAATTCCATAATTTCATATGCCTTTGAATTTTAAATGCCAAAATTGAAAACATAAATTTGCTTGCTGAAATAATTTAATAAATCATCTATATTCCGCGTATTTCTCTTGCTGATTATCACTTCTTCGAACCAAAAATAATGGCTTTGACCCATATAAGACTCGAAATAATTTCTAAAATAATTATTCTAAAACTGGGATATTTTTTCACTATTATTAGTTTTGAATTTAAGAAATTTAACTTTCATTAACTTACGCATGCAAAGCAATCGTAAGAGAAAAAAAAATATCAAATAAGGAAAATTAATGGACCGAGAAGTGCATACCTCAACTTGGGTCATTCGAAATGGAGCAGGCGAATTCAGCTCTGTGCTAATTTCATCATTCATTACCAAAATAAAAAGAAATGTCGTCCACCAACCGATCATCGAACTTTTCCACTTTACACTTTCAAAAATATTATCGAAATAATTGACATTAGTGGAACATTAAGCAGTCTTTCGCAATTACAATAGAAAATAGCCGCCGATGAGAGACGAAAAGTGTCACTTTTCATGGATTTAAAAGAAATTTGAGAAGACAAATTTCAAGCTCTGAGAAGAACATCGAAATTTTTAGTTTACTAAAATTTCACTTTCAAAATTTCATACAAAATACTTTACTTCGCAATATTTTTACTTGAAAAAAGGAACTTACGCGGAAACTTAATAACTTAGAAAGGAAAAAATTAACAATTGAACATTAAGTGATAGCGCAAAAACTGGAAGACACAGTTTACAAAGGCTAAGTGACTTAGGACATTATCAAACTGATGAAATTGCAATGTTTACAAAATAATTTGTAAATTCTGACGTAATAAAATACAATGATAGCAATATAATGTGTAAGGCAGAAGAAGAAATAATGATGAATTCATGTTGTGCTAGTGATTCCTTGTTTTCTTTTAAATATCATATTATTTTCAAATTAATTATAAATGATAGCAGCACTGCTTAGGTAATTAAAGATTAAAGAAAGGTACTGCTGAGAGAAGGAAAATATCAACAACATGCTCGAGCAGAGTTTATAAATATCAAATTATCATGACTGAGAATAGCTCAAAGATATCTCATGTAAGTTAGTTAACTCAGAAATGGTTTGTTGATTAAAATGATAAGAAGATTATTGAAACAAGACATCACACTTGTATTTTTAGTAAAAAAGAATTTTTTTTACAGAATCAAATAAATCGAAAAAAATTTTCAATTTTTGTGTATTACAAGTACTTATTTTATAAGTAAATTCTTCTTTAAAAATAAATATTTTAAACATTTTTTTTGTCTATTTTCGCTCAAAAGAAACAAATGCATTTTGAAATTTCTCTTACACAATATTTTTTTTATTTGAAATAAAAAATTTAATTGTTTGTAAATTTCATATGGCAATAGTAGCAACAATAATTGCACGAATTACTTCTGCTCTAATCAGTGCATACCTAAACGAATTTAACATTTTGTTTAGAGAAAAGGAAAATTACTTAATGTTCGACAGAAAGATACTAATTACATAGTCTCATCTTTCAGACGACGAGTTTATGAAATATTGAAATTTCAACACACATTAGCATACTTAAAATGTTTACCACAAAATTATTAATTTAACTTATTTTCTTCTTTTTCCGGTAATTGATTAATTGATCAGTGTATTATTTATTAAAATTATACGTAAATTTAATAAGAAATGAACTTTAATAAATGGAAAATAGTCAAAGCACATGATAACTTCCTAATAGTAATTCATTACTATCTTCTTTCTCAATTTTTTCTAATAATCGTTTAGCCTATTTAAGGTAACAAAAGAAATGATTGAAATGAAAAACTGGACTGTGTTGAAATAGCGGTAAAAAAGTACTTAATTATTAATAAAATAAACACGCACACACATGTACACACACATACACGCACGCATATTCAGCTAAATTATTATAATTTGATTTCATAAATACTATTAAGATGTTCTGATTATTTGTACTGAATTACATGTTCATTAATAATTAAGCTTTACATCTTTCCATTTATAGAAAGTTTTAATTTTTAACAGAGAGCAAATGGTATTATGCGACAAATGCGATAGATGGAATATTTCATAGGCAATGAATGCATAATAAGATTGGTAACAAAGCACACAAAATAAAATTTGTAGGAAAAAAAGAAGGTAATAACGAAACAAATAAGCAAATCTTAGATTAGCTACTCATTTAGGAATTAAAAATAGAAATTAATTCATTCATAATTGGCCATTGGTAGGGGCGGAAAATTTTGAAATGTCTAATTCCTTTAAGGTAATTTAAATATTATCGATCATAAAGTCTACATTTTTATTAAGAAATGTTTATTATTATTATAATAATAATTATTATTATTGTTAAATAAAAAAATTAGCATTTTTAAGTAATTTGCCAAGTAAGATTCTTTCTTATATCCTTGCCTATGTGTGTCGAGTCAGCGTTGCTAACGAATGTTAAAATATGGTAGTTTTAACCTTAACACGCTAACAGCACTGTTTAAATATCACTGCAGGAGAGTAGTATATTATGCAAAACTAACTGCTAAGTAACAGGAAGTTAATTTTCGTCGCATATTTTAAGTAATTTTTAAGATTCAAAAAATGTTTGTACCACAAGACGTATTCGTATTGCGTTTAGTTTTGTAATTGAACTATTCCTGTTGAGAATTTCTGAACATAAAGCTTACAATTTAACTTACTGAATCCCTCGTTGCTTCACTTTAGCTTATTACAGCGTCATTTGTCAAAATTCTAATTCAATCATTTTTATAAGTTTTAAAAAACTTCAGGAATTCATTTACCTTCTTCAAGCTTCGTTAGGGTGGTAATCCGTCTTTTTTAATTAATTAAAATGATGGAAAATTACTACAACTTTACATCGTCCCTTAATTTCCTGCCACTTTTGTACTGCGACAGATTTTATTTTGAACATAAGACCAAATACATTATTATTTTTATTAAATTTCACACAATCTTCTTCTTAATAATGAAATTTGGAAACCCAAGGTTGATTTCATACATACTCTGATATCGCTTAAAGTCCGATATCATTTTTTTCAAATTCTTCCGGATTTGTTGTTGGAAATGATGGGTCGTATTCCATTGCCGATAAACGTTTTCGTTTGCTAAGCTGTGAAAAGATAAATTTTGATAAAATTCCAAAAATAACAGTAATCATTTTTACCTATTCTTTCAAATTTACATAATTACACAAACACTGAAGTGTTTTTTTGTGTGTTTCGTATAATTTTAATAATTAAATTGCAAAACAAATTTTCCATAAGACAAAAGAAGTACCAGCAGAGTTTCAGATTGTTGCTGACTGTTTGAATTTGATGGAAAAGAACTGTGAAGAGCGTTAAGGATTTCTTTAAACGGATTCCTCCGTGCCGATCCACTTTCACTTCCATTTTGTACTTTCGTTAAATCCTTGAAAAGTTGAAACATGCAGTATTCATGAAAAAAAATAAAACATCTAAATTTCATATACCGTAGAATTCTCATTTTGCTCTGTTTTTGAGCTCCGTTCACTGTGATTACTTTGCGTTACGGTTTGCTCAGATCCGGATTCGCCGATTTTTGCCGATTCAGAATGTGATGATGACGTGTTTTCTTGTGAATCTACTTCAACTATTCCATTATTATCCTAAAATAACACAAGTTTGAAGGGAAAAAAAGACTAAAATTTCATAATATTTTAGAAATTATAAAAGGAATTTTCAATTATCATTGCATATTATCATTATTATCACACAGGTTATCTCTTCAGTCTAACAAATCAGAATGTCAGATTGAATAATGAAGTAAGACAATTGGATCACTTTAAAGAAAATAGTAAATTTTGCTAGAAACATACCGCAAGATCCCAATCCCATGGATCTGAATAGGAGACCTGAAATCGAACCAATGTCTTTTGGAGGTAATCATATATTAATTTATAGTTCGGACGTGATTCATAACGTAACGAGCGCACGTGTTCCATTATTTTTATCCATTCTTCTGGGCAATTGTTGAACAATTTTGCATCGCTTATCGTTTCCTTTTGTTCTGCTACTGCTTTTTCGATCTATAAGTAATGATTTGCCGTAATATTTAATTGAAATCGATTAATTTGACTAGTTAGTCAAGAAATGAATCATTCGTATAGTTATTCTAAAAATCCATTCATATTTAAATTAAACAGTTCATTTGAAACTCTTTTTTACTTTAATATCACTCCATGGAAGACCAACAGTCAGATCGACAAGAATATAAACAAGCGACCAGAGATCATCCGCTCGACAGACATCCTTTCGTTTATGGACACGCAGTGAGCAATATCTATTTGAATGAAACAATTTCGAGCATTTAAAACTCTTATAAATTTCAACCAATAAGTAAAAATCAACAATTTATCGTTTTGTTAACTTTTTTAGAAATAAAATTTAAAAATTGGCAATTTCATTTTTTTTCCAAACTTCACATGAAATAATTGTATTTACGGCAATTGAAACATCCAACTTCAACTTATAATCTGAGCAAAAGATAGTGATAATATGTAGTGCAGTCTTAGTCTAAGTTATCGGTTAACTCTCATTAGTTACCTTAAAATGCCACGAACAAACGTTTTCTCTCGTTGTGGTCGAATTGCTATCGATCCGTTCACGTTTTTTCGAATATATGTCCGACACATTCCAAAATCAACCAGAAATATCACTTTTGTTGCTTTACCATTTAATCCAACCAGCATATCGCCTAATAACGTCTATTTCAGTAATTATCTTTGACCTGTTTTATGGACGATAAAGTCCCTCCTAATATCTGTGTTCTGCAGTTAGCTGATAGAAGCATCTGATTTTAGCTTTTATTAATTATTTTAATATCCTGGAGCAGTTTGATCCTATTAAAATTCAGATTTTACTAAGTTTAAATTTGAAAAGCTAATTGTTAAATGAAATATTATTGATTAATTGTTGAAACAACCATCACTAATAATCGATTGCTTATACCATATCAGTTCATTATAAATATAAAACAAACCGATTTTTAAATCTCTTAAAATAAAGCCAACTTCGTGTATTTGCTTAATTTGATACAACGTATGAACGGCAATACGAGTTGCACATCCCGGCGACATTAATTTATTTGGTAAATTCTGTCGAAGTATCCAAATGCTTTTACCGAACAGTGTTGTTAGCATAAATGAAAACTAAACAATAAATTATCATCAAATATTATTTAAAATTTCATTTAATCCATTTAATTAAATTAATTGCTAGTATCATTATAATAATACTAATTAAACCAATTTCTGATATCAGACTCGCAATAAATGTATGAAAATCTAGCATGTTACTTCATTCAAATTTTTCATTCTTTAATTTTTTTTAAGTCGTTTTGATTGATTTAGTAATAGTATTTTTTTCATATATTATTTTCTTTTAATTCAAAATTAATTCTCTGAACTTTTTATATTTTGTAACAGTATTACATGCTACAGGTATCATTACCGGTTCGCAACGCTCAGAGTAATACAGTCTTGCCATATGTTCACGTGTTTCTAATTTACGCAGCACGGCAATCTCCTGATGCAAATAATTAATTTTTGGTCCTCGATCATGTTCTACCTGACGAAGATTGTTTTAAATGTTCAAAAAATAGAATTACTTAAAAAAATCATCCGTTTATTTAGAAGCAAGAAAATCATCGAACATTTCTGCTCTTTGCATATTTCCAGCTAAATTCCACAATATCGTGACGCGCAGAAGTAAGCATAGGAAATTTAAATGCAAATCACATTGCTTTAAATAAATATATTCAATTTGCTTACATAATTATCTAAATTTTACGATTTTCACTTAACATTTTAGTTATAAAACATCACATTTTAAATTTCATTTTTTTCGTAAAATTTACAAGAGAAGATGAAATTTTTTTTAAGACCTTTATGCAATATTTTTGACTGTTATTAAATTTATCTTCAACTTTAAATACAGTACTATAGCGACCCAGAGATAATGTTTCGAATAAGAAACGTCCCTCGACGATTGTTCCGGGTGGTAGCAGGATTGCTAACGGATTTGTCTTGCTCACCATATTGCAATACAGGTTACTGTTAACATTGCAACTTTATCTTCAACACCACAATTTATGCAAATTCGCTTCTAGAAATCTTATTCAGAACCATTGTGCGCAGACAAATTGGTAGAATGATTTGAATGAAAGCAGAATTTCTGATTTTTATCACTTTGCATATGAAAAGAAGAATGAATTTGCAGAGTAGAAATCACTGCGGTATGATGAGCATTGAAAGCTACCTGTAATAATCACCTGTCAGACTAAAATGCAAATTTATTTCGATAACAGACAGTTCAAAGACTGGAAATCTTACAACAATACATATGCATACGTCATGGAAGGTCAACAATGCTATACAGAAATGCATATATAAGTGAACCAATTCAATCTGATCAAAGCGACAGAAGCAGAAATCGGTAAATTTCGACAACTTCGGCAT